>ML297904.1:0-21173 GCA_005239495.1 Nicotiana undulata
TAGCTCCATTTCATCATATATTGGCAAATAATTTGTACAAGGCATCAGATAATATCAAACAAACAGCTAGAACATGCTCGTGGTTCCTATGGCTACCCAACATACAGTATAGATGCCACGTACAGACTCTCGTCACGTGGTACGTACGCAGCCCCCTCAACAATCACAATTAGCAACAAGGAGCCTAGGGGACGTTTCCCCCTTACAAAGTTTGGAAAGAAGACTCACCTGGACAAGTACTCCTCCGGTCAACGGACCAATCAACAAGACGCACGAATCCTCCGAATTACCTTCAATGGCTCCCAGCTAGCCAAAAACACATAATTATATCAATTTAGGAGGAATCAAGGAGGATTTATCAAAGATTTCCCTTAAAACACATTNGCCTTCCCATGGATTTTTATGAATTTTGGAAGTGGAAATTCCTCAAGAATCGAAGTTATAAACATGCGGGAAGTCAATGAATTACTTACCTGAGTAAATGACACGCCAAAACTGATCTGGAGCTCCTACGGGTCTCAACAATGGAGGAAAATCGAGTTTGGGAAGAAAAATAACGAAATGGGGCTTTTATAGGACTACTTTAGCAGTTTCTGCCCCTGCGACCTTTGGATCGCAGGTGCGAACTCGCCCCTGCGAGAAAAGGGTCACGCTTGCGATTTGGTCTGGGCCCTAGGGAGGTCGCGCCTGCGGAGTTTTGTCTGCTCCTGCGGAGCCGCGCCATCGAGAGGAAGGCCGCTCTTGCGGCTGGAGCCGCGCCTACGAGGGATTGGCCGCTGGTGCTAGCTCGCGCCTGCGGCTGATTGACCGCAGGTGCGGTCACACCAGAAGCAGCCACACCAACTATGAAATTGCTGGTTTTTTGGCTCCGATTGGGGTCCGGGAGGCCCCTGGGCCCACCCGAGCCCCCGGAAAATTATACCAACAAGTCCCAAATCATAAGACGGACTCGCTCGAGCCCTCGGAACACTCAAAACATCATCCAAACTAGAAATCACTCTCCAAAACCCCTTAGTTTCAAACTTAAGTTTTCAAGAAAATTTCAATGGCTCACCAATACGCCGAACGGGTCTATACTGCTCGGAATGACCCTAAGTTTTGCGGACAAGTCATAAATGACTATACGGAACTATTGCCAGTTCCGGAATTCCATTCGGACCATGATATCATGAGGTCCAATTCTAGGCCGAATTCTAAATCTTATGAAACCATGAATTCCAATTCAGGTGCCGAAATACTCCCGGGTCATCAGAAACCCGAGGCGAACATACGCTCAAGTCCAAAATCATTATCCAGAGCTGTTGGAGCTGTCAGCACTCGAATTTTTGAGGTCGTTTGCTCAAAATGCTGCTCGGAACCAAAATTAGCCAAATAGGCTAGCCTTCAGGAACCAAGTGTTCCTGAACTGGCCAAATCACTTCTGAATCTCGAACTACCTGCCCCCACAAATCACAAGGCACGAGTAGCCGCTATAGAATGAGTCATTTACGGGAATGGAGTCGAAACACACAAAACGACCGGCTGGGTCATTACACCAGTCATACCCAGGGTCGACAAAATGAGCCATCTTCGAGCAGACTTTCAAAATGATGACAGTCCTTACAAGTGCCAAGCTCAGCACCTGTGGTACTGCAAGATTATACTTGAGAAGGACACCATCGAGCCAGACAGGTATCATGCCGGTTGCACCCCTTTCTATCATGGTTGGTTAGAAGATAATCGAGGTAATCAGAGCAATCCATGGTACATCCGAGGTCACAGGGTTATAGACGAAAGGGCTGAAGCGCAAGTCAAGTTCAACCAGCTGCGCAAAAGGATCCGTGAGTGCGAGGACGAACACCACGAAATACATGAATCTAACAAGAAGTTGATCGAGGAGTGGAGAGACATGGCTATCAACACCAACAAGAGGTTAGGATACTTAGAACGAGGTATAGTCGTGCTGGAGGAGAAATTCATCAAAAGGGTCGAAGACTACCAAAGGGCTGAAGGAACTGAAGGAGGACATCTCGCCAGAGCATACCTGTTGCTGGGACTTCTCGAGCTAGGAAAGCTGTTCGAGGGAAGCAGGAATGTCGAATTTGGGGAAGGTCCTTCTGGGACCAAGTAGATAGGAATATCTTTATTTTTTCTGCCAATGTAATGAGGCCAAGAGCAATTAGTGACTTTTATTTTTTTGTTTATTTAGTGTCATTTTGGGGATTTGTCTTTTTTTTATCAATAAAATGAGGCATTTAGCATTTTAAGTTCTCCAAATCAACTTGTCGCTAGGCCTACCTCGGGCATAAAGAGGTTCCCAAATTAGGACACGCTTTACATTCCGTGCTATGTGTTTAAATACTGCAATGTTTTTTCATAATCCTCACTGACTTAGTTACCTTTTGTTTTTATTTTGCTTTATTATTCCCCTCCCTAAAGGTTAGTTCGCGCACTCTGGCATCATCAGCTTTTCTCACAAGATCCAAGGGCCCTCCACCTACTCCTCCTAGTCCTCTTAAAGGCAAGAACAAAGGCAAGAGTAAGATGGAAGAATCCAACGGCATCAGGAAGGAAAATGTGGTTGAACGGCTAGAGTCCACTGACGACCGAGGTATTCAGGTCCTAAATAAGAACATGTCACCACTGGAACAGAAACTGCTGAAATTTCAAGAAGAGCTCGATCAGGTCCGAAATCTGGCCAACCTGTCATTTTCCCTCAACATCCCAGACGTCAATTTCCCAAACACTCAAAACCATACATCTCCACAAAATATCCCAGGACAACAGAATCGTCCCGCACCTCACCATCACGCCACTCCGCCAAAGAACCAAACTCTCCCAACACAATGCAATACTTGCCACACTTCAAAAAACACTCCATTACTTGTCCCAGAACCTCAGAACCCCACAAAGGACCATTTCCACAATCCCATCTATGTGAAAACCATGACCCATTCCACTCCACCTATCCCACACCCATCCGAGTCTGATGAAAATGACATACTTATCAAGAACCTGGCTGAGGAACTAAGGAAGCTGACCAGCCGAGTTCAGGGTGTTGAAGGAACCAAGGGAATCGAAGGGTTGAATTATGAAGGCCTCTGTATACAACCTGATGTCGAACTGCCCGAAGGGTACAAACCTCCAAAGTTCGAAATGTTTGACGGTGCTGGTGATCCGAGGGTCCATCTAAGGACCTATTGTGACAAGCTGGTTGGCGTAAGAAAGGATGAAAGGATCCGCATGAAGCTGTTCATGAGGATTTTGAAAGGAGATGCATTGACTTGGTACATCAGCCAAGACCCCAAGAAATGGTCAAACTGGATAGGTATGGCGTCTGACTTTATGGACAAATTTAGATTCAACACAGAGAACACGCCAGACGTGTTCTATATCTAGAATTTGAAGAAGAAACCCACAGAGACCTTTCACGAGTATGCTGCTCGCTGGAGGTCCGAAGCTGCTAAAGTCAGACCTGCTTTAGAAGAGGAGCAGATGAACAAGTTCTTTGCCCGGGCCCAGGACCCGCAGTATTATGAACGGTTGATGATGATTGAGAATCATAAATTCTCCGACATTATCAAATTAGGTTAATGGATTGAGAAAGGTATTAAGAGCGGTATGGTCACAAATTTTGAAGCCTTGCAAGCTAGAAACAAGTCTTTACAGTCCGCAGGTGTGTCTAATAAAAGAGACGTGGAAGCTGTGATAGTTGCACAAAGAGCCAAATCCCCACTCAAATACCAAATCTATCCAACACCTCCACTCACATATCATCCAACCCCGAATTACCAAGCACCCTCACCTTCATACCAAGCTCCTCCACCCACTTACCAACCTCCACCACCCACATATCAACCTACTTCACCCAGATACTCACAACCCGCTCTTGTTTACCACACTTACAATTCTCAACCAACCCATTACCAATCATCCCCTACCCGTA
Organism: Nicotiana undulata; assembly: GCA_005239495.1. Taxonomy (NCBI): domain Eukaryota; kingdom Viridiplantae; phylum Streptophyta; class Magnoliopsida; order Solanales; family Solanaceae; genus Nicotiana; species Nicotiana undulata. The sequence goes on from ML297904.1 coordinate 3,926, forward strand.
AAAACTTCCCTAGACCTCGACCTAATTTTGATCGCAGACCTCCAAAACAATACAGTGCCATAAATGAACCCATTGACCAGCTGTACGAGATACTCAAAGTTGCCGGTTACGTCACCCCTATCCTTGCTGCCACCCCTGAGAACCCTTCTTAGTGGGTTAACCCGAACAAATCCTGTGCATACCATTCCGCCATGAAGGGACACACCATCGATGAATGCCGCTCTTTGAAGGACAAGGTACAATCCCTGATTGATAACAAAATCATTGTGGCAAAAGAGTCCGCTCCGAACGTCCGCAAAAATCCCCTACCATACCATAAGGGTGGGGGTATCCATATGATTGAAATAGAAGATGATTGGGACCCCGAGGGATCAATCGGGTTGATCGCGGATGGAGATGATCCAAAGAAACCAGCCGTCAATCTCAATCCGATCATAGTCCAGATTCAACCATCTGGGGATGCTGAGGTAAATATGTCCATACCTCTTGAGTTTGAAGGGGCACCACCCGCAAAGACACCAGTACCAATTGAAGTTGAGTTCGTATCTCCGGTAAATGCACCCGCACCATTTGAGGTTGCAGTCTTGCCACCCAAGGCGCATGTTCCATTTGAAGTAAGGATGGCCACACCAATTCCAGTGGCGATGTCGAACACGCCACCCTTCTATACAAACGCTATCCCTTGGGACTATACGGCCGAGGCAATAAGGAAAGGCAATGTCAAAACTGAGAAAGCCGTCGCAGCACAGGGCATGATGAGAACTGGTAAGGTCTATACCCCTGAGCATCTGGCTGAATCAAGCAAGCAGGCTGCCAACCGACCTCCCCTTATCGAAATAGGTCCAGATGATCTTTGGAGGGAAGTACAGGCTAAGGAGTATTCGGTCATCGACCAGCTGAACAAGACGCCAACAAAAATATCCATCCTATCTTTGCTGCAGAATTCCGGGATGCACCGAACTGCTTTGTTGAAGGTGTTGAGTGAAGCGTATGTACCGAACAACATCACTAGTGGGGAAATGGCCAATATGGTGGGCCAGGGGAAGTCGCGCCTGCCCATGAGGACGAGTTACCTTCCATGAGGACGAGTTACCACCTGAAGGATTGGGTAACAACAAAGCATTGCACATGACCGTGCAATGCGAAGAATATTTCATCACAAGAATCTTGATCGATGGAGGATCCAGTCTTAACATTTGCATGTTGATAACGCTCAAGAAATTGGGTAAAGGTCTGCATGAGATAAAGGACGGAGCGATCAATGTGAAAGCTTTCGATGGATCTCAAAGGTCCACCACTGGTGAGATAAGCCTATGCCTGCAAATGGGACCAACTTGGTTCGAGGTTGACTTCCACGTGATAGATGTGCCAGCATCCTACAATCTGTTATTGGGACGACCATGGATCCATAATTCTGGGGCCGTAGCATCAACGCTACATCAGGAAGTGAAGTTCGAGTGGAACCACCAAGAGGTGATTATTCATGGTGACGGTAGCAACCCTATTTACAATCGCCAGACTATTCCGGTGATTGGAGGAAGAAGAAAGTTGGGTGGAGAAACCTACCACCACATTGAACGTGTCAATGCCATCGACAAGGACAAATGGTGGGATAACAAAATCAAGATTATACTAAACTGGAATGGGTACGAACCTGGCAAAGGGCTCGACAAGAACCTTCAAGGAATCTCCAAACCTATCAAGATCAAAAGCCATGGCACCACTTTCGGTCTGGGATACGATTATACTTGGAAAGAGTACGACGACTGGACGCCACCTTGGCGCGGTCCCTACTACCCATTAGAGCAACCGATACCGCATCTGGAGCAGACCTTCCAGCAGGCCAACATTATTTATGGATCTGACGAAGAAGAAGCACTTGCATCCATGAGAAATCTGTTTCTGGAGGACAGTGATATGGACTGCTGTGTTATTCTCGAGGAGGAGAGGGAGGAAGGCCCTTCCATACAGGCTGTGAGGAGAGGGACATACCTCAAGAACTGGACTATCAGGACAACTAAAGCCCGACGAGCCTCGGGGTAGCAAGGCTAAAACAAGCATTACTTACTGTTTTATTTACTAAATGATTTTTCCTTTTCGCATTTTTTTTCAATTCCTGCAATAAGATCTTCAATGTTCGAACAATCACTCAATTTATCAAAGCATTTTCTAATTTTTCCTATAAATCCAACATTTATTACTACTATTTTCTCTCATTACTTTATCTATACAGCATTACTATCACTTGTCTTGATGAACCAATGACTATGACATGCAATGAGACAACGCAGCAAACAGACGTCGATTCAGAGGAAGATGATATACCCGACGAGATTGTTAAAGAAGTCAAAAACTTTGCAAACAGACCTAAGTCCAACCTGGACGAGACTGAGGTTATCGACCTGGGAGATTCAGAAAACGTCAAAGAAACACGGATCAACATCCATTTGTCACCGTCAGAGAAGAGAAAATACACAGAGTTTCTGAAGGAATATGAGGACATATTCGCTTGGTTGTATGATGATATGACTGGTCTCAGTACGTCTATTGTGGCTCACAAACTTCCAACCAATCCAATTGTCCACCGGTGAAACAAAAGCTCCGAAAGTTCAAACCCGACATGAGCTTTAAAATCAAGGAAGAAGTTACCAAGAAAATCAATGCCAAGGTTCTCAGAGTAGTCAAGTACCCAACATGGCTAGACAATATTGTACCCGTGCCAAAGAAGGACGGAAAGGTCAGAGTCTGTGTCGACTACCGAGATCTCAACCGCGCCAGTCTGAAAGACGATTTCCCTTTGCCAAATATACACATCCTGATTGACAATTGCGCCAAGCATGAACTACAGTCATTCGTGGATTGCTTCGCTGGTTATCATCAGATTTGGATGGATGAGGAAGATGCTTAGAAAATGCCTTTCATTACGCCGTGGGGAGCATACTGTTACAAGATGATGCCATTCGGCCTGAAGAATGCAGGGGACACCTACATGAGGTCTATGACCACCATATTCCACGACATAATTCACAAGGAGATCGAGGTATACGTGGATGACGTTATTATAAAGTCCAAGAAAGACACCGACCACATAGAGGATTTGAGGAAGTTCTTCAATAGGTTGCGGAAATACTATCTGAAACTGAACCCCGCGAAGTGTGCATTCAGGGTTCCTGTTGGGAAGTTGCTGGGATTTATTGTGCGTCGTCGGGGAATAGAATTGGATCCGTCAAAAGTCAAGGCCATTCAAGAACTACCACCGCCAAGGAAAAAGAAAGATGTGATGAGTTTCTTGGGGAAGCTTAATTATATCAGCCAGTTTATTGCACATTCTACAGTTATCTGTGAGCCGATCTTCAAGATGCTGAAGAAGCACGTTGCAACCAAATGGACCGATGAGTTCCAAAAGGCTTTCGATAGAATCAAGGAATATTTGTCAACACCACCAGTCCTAGTACCACCTGAGCCAGGTAGACCTCTGTTACTCTACCTTGCCGTGTTAGATAGAGCTTTCAGCTGCATTCTGGGCAGCACGACGAAACAGGAAGGAAGGAACAAGCTATTTACTATCTCGGCAAGAAGTTCACTCTATACGAGGCCCGATATTCTCTATTGGAACGAACCTGATGTGCTCTGACTTGGTCTCTCAAAAGTTAAGGCACTACTTCTGTGCCGACACAACATATCTCATATCAAGGATGGATCCATTAAAGTACATCTTTCAGAAGCCCATGCCCACCGGTAAGCTGGTCAAGTGGAAAATCCTACTGAGCGAGTTCAACATTGTTTATGTAACTCAAAAGGCGGTCAAGGGACAAGCACTGGCAGACCACCTCACTGAGAACCCTGTGGACGGGGAATACGAACCTCTGAAAACGTATTTCCCTGATGAAGAGATACCATTCGTAGGAGAAGACGTTGCAGAATCCTATGACGGTTGGAGGATGTTCTTCGATGGAGCAGCAAACTTCAAAAGAGTCGGCATTGGAGACGTCCTAATATCGGAAACCGGACAACATTATCCGGTGTCCGCTAAACTCAGATTTCCCTGCACCAACAATATGGCAGAGTATGAGGCTTGCATCTTAGGGCTCAATATGGCCATTGACATGAACGTCCAGGAGTTGTTAGTGATCGGTGACTCAGATTTGCTTGTACATTAGGTACAAGGAGAATGGGCAACCAAGAATTCCAAGATACTACCATATCTGCATCACGTACAGGAGTTGAGAAAGAGGTTCACGAAGATAGAATTTAGGCATGTCCCCAGAATCCAGAATGAGTTCGCCGATGAATTGGCTACTTTGTCCTCAATGATCCAGCATCCGGACAAGAATTTCATTGATCCTATTCCCGTAAATATCAATAATCAGCCAGCTTATTGTGCCCATGTCGAAGAGGAAGCAGACGTAAAACCTTGGTTTCATGACATCAAGGAATATTTGGCAAAATGTGATTACCCAGAGCTTGCGAATCCCACTCAAAAGCGCACACTTCGGAGATTTTCCAACAACTTCTTTCATAGCGGAGGAGTCCTGTATAGGAGGACTCACGATTTGGGATTATTAAGATGTGTCGAGGCAAAGTAAGCATCAAAACTACTAGAGGAAATTTACACTGGGACCTGCGGTCCACATATGAACGATTTTGTCTTTTCAAAGAAGATACTCCGAGCTGGTTACTTTTGGATGACCATGGAAACGGACTGCATCCAGTATGTCCGGAAATGCCACCGCAGTTAGATACATGGGGATATGATAAAGGTACCTCCAAATGAGCTCAATGCAACAAGCTCACCACAGTCGTTCGGCGCCTGGGGCATGGACGTTATTGGACCAATCGAGCCTGCCGCCTCTAACGGATACAGGTTCATTCTGGTAGCCATTGGTTACTTCACTAAATGGGTCGAAGAAGCCTCCTACAAAGCAGTTACTAAGAAAGTCATGGCCGAATTTGTCCGCGACCGCATTGTTTGTCGGTTCAGGATTTCAGAGTCAATCATTACCGACAATGGTTCCAATATCAACAACGACTTGATGAAAGCCATGTGTGAAACTTTCAACATCAAACACAAAAATTCCATGGCCTATCGACCTCAAATGAATGGAGTTATAGAGGCCGCCAACAAAAACATCAAGAAGATACTAAGGAAGATGATAGAAAAGCACAAGAAGTGGCATGATAAGTTATCGTTTTCCCCATTGGGATACCGCACTACAGTCCGCACATCAACAGGGGAAACTCCCTATATGCTGGTTTATGGTACAGAAGCTGTTATTCATGCCGAAGTTGAAACTCCATCTCTAAAGATTATGCAAGAAGCTGAGCTCAGCGACGCAGAATGGGTAAAGAGCCGTTATGAGAAACTAGCCCTCATAGACGGAAAGAGAATGAATGCAGTCTGTCATGGTCAACTCTATCATATCAGAATGACCAGAGCCTTCAACAAGAAAGTCAAGCCGAGACATTTCACACTAGGGAAGCTGGTGCTAAAGAAAATCTTCCCACATCAGGACGAAGCCAAATGGAAGTTCTCTCCCAACTGGCATGGTCCGTACATGGTTCACCGAGTTCTGACAGGAGGAGCACTTATACTTGCCGAGATGGACAGGGAAGTGTGGCCAAAACCAATCAATTCAGATGCAGTCAAGAGTTATTACATGTAATCCTTTACGCTTCTATCAAATGTCGTAAATTGAACTACGCCTGACCTGATTCCCGTTTAAGAGGGGATACGTAGGCAGCCCTATGGGTTCGGTCACAATTCAATAAAAATTTCATTTTCCCCCGCAATTGAAAACTGGGGCAGAATTTTGAGGAGGACCCTCAAAATTCTGAAGCAAGTCTAGCCGACCGCCGCACGAGCAACAGTCAGAAACGTTCACCAATCAAATTAGGGTAGAATTTTTAGGAGGACCCTGAAAATTCCGTAGCAAGAGAGGTTGCAATGTCTCGAACAGTGTCACTGTCGTCGGTTCATCTAAAACTATTTTAGATTATATGTTTATGTTATACTTTTACAAAATCATGCATACTTATACTTGAAACAGCTTGTTCAGCAAATGCTACCCCAATGATACAGACAGTATCAACAGATCGAGCGAAGCGAGTTAAGCAGAGCCAGCAGGGATACTAACTAACCTTTCCCCTTTACAAAACTCACGATTTTTCTGTGGATGCAGGCACAAAGAACAAACAGGCAGAGAAGTCTTAAATTTCATCACAATCGCAAAGGCTTAAGTTCGATGTACACACAAAAGGACAAACATGTTCAAAATCACAATCCTCAAAACCATCACACTTGCCATCGTCTATTATCAATACAAATAATGCCCCGCAGTCACAATGCCCTCCATAATCACAGTGCCGCAATTTATCAACAGCTAAGAATTCCTACCGTGATTTATTTTCTACATAAGGCTACCTTTCTGCCTTCCGAGACTAAACGCTGTCTCCATCTGCATTCACATCTTGCATAAGGCTACCTTTCTTCCTTCCGAGGTTAAGCTCTACCTCCATCTACATTCGCATCTTTGCATAAGTCTACCATTCTGCCTTCCGAGGTTAAGCTCTACCTTCATCTGCATTCGTATCTTTGCATAAGGCTACCTTCCTGCCTTCCGAGACTAAACGCTGTCTCCATCTGCATTCGCATCTTGCATAAGGCTACCTTTCTGCCTTCCGAGACTAAGCACTGTCTCTATCTGCATAAGGCTACTTTTCTGCTTTCCGAGGCTAAGCTCTGCCTCCAATTTACTTTCCGAGACCACTACTGTATCAAAAATTATTCACTTCGCTTTCAATTCGGGCTAAGCTCTGCCCCCTTTAATTCGCAAGACTAAGCTCTGTCTTGTTAGCATCATACTATTGCATCTTCATGGGCTGAAATATCGCCAACTTATCCAAAGGCGTCATTATTCGGAGGCACCATCCTCATGGCCCGAGAACACCATGTCATGGCCTGGGGATCTTTTTTTATTTATTTTTATTTTATCATTTTGCACATTATTATTCAAAGGCGTCATGGTTCAGAGGCATCATCCTCATAGCCCGAGAACATCATTTCATGGCATGCGCATCCTCCATCAAGAAATTCATGGCCCAGGTTAAGTATGGTCTAGAGACGTCATACTTAACCGTCCAAAGACAGTATTCACAGTCCGACGGGAATTTGCATCATGTTTAAATTACGCACAATATATGCCTTTATTGCTTACTTGCAAGTAGTTCGGCAAGCAACGTCCACCCTAGCAGGAGCGGTCCCGCTCCAGTTCTCCTAACCATCCCTGTAAGTCGTTTGTCCATCCAGTCCTATATGTTGCGTCTGTTCTTGTAAACCTTCATCGGTAAACCTCGTCAGCGACTCCTGAACTACATATGGCCTGATTCCTATAAAACCAGGGATATGTAGGCAACTCAGAAACTAGGGTGCGACCTAAATCTTTTCAAATTGTTTCGCTCGGTCAAAATTGGCCATCATATCTTTATCCGACAACTCTTTCATCCTTCCCGGGTAAAGAGGGGCTGCTGTTGATACCCAATTTTTCCTCAAACTATTTTAAAATTGCATATATACCTTCAAAATCACTTTTTATAATAACTAGTATTCTTTCATAATTTTCCCATATTTTATCAAATTATTTCTAATTTATCAAGAACTTTTATATCCAATAATTAATTATAAGTTGCATTACAAACCATTTCAAAATATTTCCTAGCTCAATATATCATTTTGTATCCTATTAGGATCTAACTATTTTACGAATTAGCCAATTTGGCATTATTTAGCTATAATCACAGTAATTTTGCAATTATAGCCTAATTGTACAATTATGCTATTTTAATTCGATAATTAGTTAGTTTATATTTTTAATATTGGCTAATTACCTTAATTTTATTTATTTAGCCTTAATTTCATTTTATGTAATTATTAGCTATTTTATTAATTATTTATCTAATTTTAATGGGTATTTAACAACTAGCCATTTTTATTTTAAAATATAGCCCAAATTAGACCCCAACCCATATGATTTAATTAACCCAATTCACCCGGCCCAGACCCCAAATTCCAACCCGGCCCAATTCTTTGATCAATCTGAGTCGTTGATCAATTTGAATCAACGACCCAGATTAGTAGTTACCATAATTAACCTAAGCCTACCCCCCCGACCCCTCATTTCACTCGGTCTCTCATCTCTCTACTCTCTAGAGACTTCCAGTCTCCTCTCCGCCTCCGATGAGGCCCTTCGTCTTTTACGGTCGTCTCTTCGCCGGAGGCCATGGAATCCTCACCATCCTCCTGCCTCGTATGGCTCCTTTACGCCTGTAATGTTATCCCTAATGCCCTCAAGGTACGAGGACTAGTCTACTCACACCTTTGGCTTGTTCTTGCTTGCTTTAGGCCTTCAGGGCTCTATTATGAGTAAGATCCTTCTATCTTTTGCCCAAACCTATTGGTTTCTATGCCGCTATCTTCATCTCTGGGTTCTCTCTTTGAAACCCTAACTCTGAACCCTTCGATTCCTTTAGATTTGTAATAGATCTATGTTTATTCTAAGGTTTTCACCTATTTTCTCTTAAAACCCCGATGCTTTTCAAACGACTCTGCATTTTTGAGAACTAGGGTTTCTTGACCCATTTTAAAACGTTTTATCATCTGATTTTAGCACTAATATATTATTTTCAGTATAGTTTTGAAACTTTTGTTTAAACTTTCTCTATTGTTCGAGTTATTCTATTGAAACCCCAATTTCTAGGGTTTGAGTTCATCCTGCTTGCTATGTTTTGCTAACTTGTATGTTTTCCGGACTTTCTATGTGCTCTGTCCTTCTCGTTTTCTTGGTTAGGGTTTTCTCTGATTTTCGTACTATTTGTTTGATTGCTTTTTATATCGATGTTTTACATAATATTCTTCACTGATTCTATTGATTTCCCTTAAAGATGTGATATTTCCTTGAAATCGTGATTTTGTATATTTCCCTGTGATTCTGCACCGACTGTTGAACTGTTTCCTTGTTTGTGTGGTACTTTCCTTAGTTAGTATTGATGCTCTGTGATTTTCAAACCCATTCGTGATTCTTGTGACTGATTTGCAGAGTCAAAATGATATTCTACCTTATTTTGTACTGTCAATTGTTTTACATATATTCCTTAATTATGTATTGTGCACTTGGCCTTTATTACTTGCCACATCATTTATTATTCCTATTATGGTGAAGTCAGTTTTAAGTGATTCTTTCCTTATTTGATGCAATTTGTACCCGTTTGAATCACGACTTCCTAATTAAAGGGAGTCCGGTATGTGATTGATTCTAATGGGATATTATTTCCATTGTTATGAGTAATCAGTACTCCTTACCTTATTTCACTACTCGTTTTCAAAACTATAAGTATTCTACTCTCTCATTAGCATTAGGGACGAACATACACATTTTTTTTTCTACTCTCTCTTACTCACACACACATTCTACTCCTCTTCTCTTGATTGCTTGTTGTTACTAGTCGGCTGAAAGGCAAGACTAGTCATTCTATTTGCTTACTCCTTACTCTTTATTTGCTATCTTCAACTGGTATGTTTCCAATTTACATTTAAAGTTCCAAAACAATATGTTTCTTTGGGTATTTCAATTCATATTATTCCTAATTTGCTTCTACTTGTGGTTTTGTTGTCCTACTTGCAACTAGTTTATATGCTTTACCTTTCCCTTTAGCTTAGCATGTGTACTACCCCCTACATGTTTTAATGTAATCTGCTTATGTCTTCTATGATCCCTAGTGTACTATAATTGCACTATGTGTTACCTAGTCCCATGTGATCTTAAGCATCTAACCTTTGCTGAACCAATGTGTGATTATGTGTACTGTCCCCTCTCTGTACTCCCTGTTTAGTTCTTGGCATGAACTCTTGGTGACCAACTGTGTTTGTGACTGGTTAAGTTCAATACCAGTCTGTGATACTCTCTAACGATAACTAGTATCCTAATCTGTTTTTTTGTGTCCCCAATTCCCACTATCCCTGAGTGAAATCTTTGTTTGAATGATGCTGGACTTGTTCGAGTTGTTTGCTGCTTTTCCAAAAGATGTTTACATTATGTTCAAGCTGTTTTACTATTGATCAGTCCTTTTTCAGAAAACTTCTTTACTTACTGAATCAATCCAGTACTATTTCTTGTCAAAACCTTCTCAAACCTATCTCCTGCACTGCACTTTATTCCTAGACCCTTAAGTTCTGCCCCCTCAATGTGAGCACTGCTTTGGGACCTCTGAGTTCCCTCTGAACTCTTACACACTGAGGCTGGTACTTCCACACTGCACATGGTCAATTCCTGGTTACTCAGTCTGGGTGTGAGCATTGCCCGGGAGCCCTTGAGGTACTTAGGGAACTTTGACACACCCGGATTATGAAAGGCTTTGAAATACCATATTGCAATGAGGTTTGGAGGATTTGGGCCTAATTGAAGGCTCCCTATAGAATAGCTTCTTATTTTCCATTTTTTCAATTATGTAATTTATTCATTGGCCTATAATAATTTGTAAACAACTCTTGGGGATGGATAGTAAAAAGGGGGCGCGACAGGAGGTGGTGGGGGTGCTGAATGTGGGGGCCTACTGGGCTGGCCCTACCAAACTGACCTCTGCCCCTAGCTGGAGCACCTTTGAAATCCCCAGAAAATTGAGCTCTCTTATCCTGCTGCCCCTGCTCTCTGCTCCTCAATCGATAGCCCTCAATCCTGCGAGCAATCTCTACCACAAGCTTATAAGGAGTCCCCATCTCCACCTCTCGGGACATGTTGGCCTAATACCTGAGTGCAACCCAGCTACAAATCTCCGCACTCTCTCTGCGTCAATAGGAAGTATCATAAGTGCATGACGAGACAACTCAGAAAACCTAGCCTCGTAGTCGGTCACTAATATCTGACCCTGCTCCAGCTGCTCAAACTGATACCGCATCTCTTCCCTCTCAATTTGTGGAATATACCTGTCCAGGAATAGATGATTGAACTGCTCCCAAGTGATTGGAGGAGAATCCGTAGGTCTGCCAAGAATGTAAGACTACCACTATCTACGGGCCCTGCCCTCTAGCTGGAAAGTAGTGAAGTCAACTCCATGGGACTCCAGTATCCTCATGTTGTTCAGTCTATCCCTGCACCTATCAATAAAATCCTGAGCATCCTCATGACGCTCACCTCCGAAGATAATAGGGTGCAGTTTGGTCCATCTGTCTAATAACTTATGCGGATTGCCGTCCGCAGCTAGTCTGGGCTCAGGTGCTACTGCTGCTACTGGCTGGACCACACCCATGGGCAGTGTGCCCGGTGTGTGATAAACTGCTGCTGCATGTCCTGCGGCCTGGGCAGTAGGGGTCTGTTCTCCCTCTCCTGCTTGAGAAGTGGCCAGGTCCGCTGGAAATAAACCAGCCTGAGTCATATTGTCCATGAACCGCATCATACGACCCATGACCTCCTGAAAGCCTGGCGGCGTCATGAAGTCCAATGGGGCAGGATCTGCTGCGGGTGTCTCGCCCTGATCCTCAGTGATGGGATCCTCTGCTGGATCCGCTGGCGGTGCAACTGGGGCAGCTCTGGGACGTCCTCGTCCCCTACCTCGGGCTGGTGCTCTCCCCCGACCTCTACCACGGCCTCTGACGATGGGGGTAGCGGCCCCACCCAGGTTCGGAACATCAGCTATGCGCGTACTCACCATCTGTGAGAGAATAGAAGAGTGAGATTTAGTATACCATCAACTGCACGATAGAAGATGAATAAACAGAGATTTTCCTAACACCCTATAGCCTCCCGAAGATAAATACAAACGTATGAGTACCGATCCGCAAGACTCTATTGGGTTTGCCCGTAAACCGTGAGACCTACGTGAACCTAGAGCTCTGATACCATGTTGTCACTACCCAAATCCTAACCCAAGTAGCGATGGCACCCAACACCGTTACCAGGCAAGCCAACATTAATCCACTAGTGAGTTTCATTTATGTTACCAAAACATTTCCAACACTTACTTGGTTTAAATTTAAGACGTTTGGTAATAATGAATAACTTAGGTAATTGTTAAGCTGAAATGACCAAAAGGAGTTATAATTCAATAATTACATCCCAAGAGAACAGTCTACTAACGTGCGTGCCAAGAACTAGTGTAACAAGTCTACAGACATCTAGTAGAGTAAAAACCAAAAGTAGTAAAAGTCTATCCTGCTGTCCGAGAAAAACATATAGACACAAATAGCAAAAGGAAGGCTCCATAGTGCTGCTGAATGTCGTCAGGAGAAGCAGCTCACCGTGAAACATCAACCGAAAGCAATCAAGGGCGAGCTCCGGAATGATACCCATATGCACCTGCCTTAGAACCTGTACAATTAAGTAAAGAGCGTAGCATGAGTACATAAACAATATGTACCCAGTAAGTATCCATTCTAATCTCGAAGAAGTAGTGACTAGAGGTCGACTTGACACATACTAGGGCCAAAATAATATGTATTAAATGTAAGACTAAGCAAGAGTGGCATATATAAATAAGTGATAAAAACAAGAACATCAAACTACCTTACAAGTACCCTTATGTGTCAAGTTCTCTACCGTACAGATTACTAATTTCATTTTTCAGGATATTCAACAGTTATATGACCACAGAAATACCAAACAGTTAACAAACACATACCATGCCGTGAACGTACGGCTGATACGACGAAATATAAATGTGCACTGCCGAAGGGTCGAACGGCTCGAACCATAGATGCATCTATTACCCGGCTCGCGAATCGTACGTGCGACGCGGTAAACATAATAGTATAGCTACCCCGCTCGCTAATCATACATGCGACACGGGTACCCGTATATATACACACATTCAACAGAAAACCAGGAATTTAGTAGAGAAAAATCTTACAGAGGAGGACCAATAATTTAAATGGCGAAATATAACATTTTAGATGTTCAATTAATAATTCGATGATATGAGGAAACCTAAATTATCATTAAGATCACAAATACGGCACATAAAGCTTGCTTGTGAATCCTAAACTCCCCTGACATAACATATTAGTAGCTACACACGAACTCTCGTCACTTCATGCGTGCGTAGCCCCCACAAATAGTAGCATATAATTCATTATTCCACCTACGGGGACGATTCCCTCTTACAAGGTTAGAAAGGAGACTTACCTCGTTTCAAGCCTACTTTCCGGGTCAAGAATGCGCCCGAAACTCAAAATTCAACACCCAAGGACTCGAAACTAGTCAAACATCACGTAAATAAATCAATCTATGTTCAAAAGTCCACAATTCTCCTATATAAATGATTATTTCAACCTAATTTGTAAAATCCCAAAATACACCCTCAGGCCCACATGTTCGGATTCCGGAAATTTTCAAGGGAAATAATCACCCATAACCTAAGGATCAATATTATATAGTTTTTGCATTTTTTCATAACAAATTCCTTGGTAAATTCTCATTTTTATAAAAACCCTAGGTTTTACTCTAAACCCATGATTTCCACTAATTTTGTTTGTTAATCTACTCTAAACTCAAGTATTAAACTCACTTTTAGGTAGAAATTACTTACCTTACAATTGCTAAGTCGAATCTCCCCTTTGAAAGCTCCCCAAGTCGTCCAAGATAAAGAAAAATAGCCTAAAAATGACTAAGTCCCGCATTTAAGACAACCTCACTGCCTTCGAGGTTTTCGCACTTGCGGCTCGAGGACCGCACCTGCGGTCTTGCACCTGCCGAAAAGAAGAAGGAGGCCAGGGGTCGCACCTTTGGAAGGGAGTCCGCACCTGCAACTCCGCTTCTGCGGGAAATGGCCCGCACCTGAGGAGCTGGGCAGCCCCCTCTAAGGCCGCACGTGCAAGGCATTGACCGCACCTGCGGTCTCGCACCTGCGGCTGATCCTTCGCTGGTGCGGTCGCACCAGATCTGGTGGACCAACAGCTCTTTTAGAGCTTGGTTTGCCTCGCGCAGTGTCCGAATGGCATCTAGGCCCACCCGAGGCCCTGTCCAAATATACCAACAAGTCCTAAATCATAATACGGACTCGCTCGAGCCTTTGGAACGTCCAAAATAACACTAAATCTAAAAATCATACCCCAAAACGAATTGGATTCAACTTAAGAACTCTAAGTTCTTGAATTCGATTTCAACATGCCGAAACATACCTATACTACTCGAAATGACACCAAATTTTGCGAGCAAGTCATAAATGACATAACGAAACTAATCCAGATCTCAAAATTCCAATCGGGCCTCGATAACACACAAACACGTTCCAAACCTCAATTTTTGAACTTAAGGAATCATATTTCACTATTTGGCGCCGAAACGCTCCTGGGTCATCCAAAACCCGTTCCGAACATACGCTCAAGTCCTAAATCATCATACGAAACTACCGAAACCTTCAAATCTCGATTCAGAGGTCGTTTACTAAAAATGTAGACCGAAATCAAACTTGGCCTTTTAGGCCAACCTTAAGGAACTAAGTGTTCCTATACTACCCCAAACTCTTCCAAACCTCAAACCAACCATCCCCGCAAGTTATAAAACAATAAAAGCAACAACGGGAAGTCTCATTTAGGGGAGCGGGCTTCTAAAACACAAAACTACCGGTCGGGTTGCTACATATGAATTCCTATTGGGATGAGTATGGGTGAAAATAGTTGTTTCAAAATCAAGATGGAAAGTGAGGTGCATAAGATTCGACAAAATCGACTAAGTTTGCAGAAGTTCCGTCTTCCATAAAGTTTTATTGAACATGTGTTTGGGAAACCGCAAAGCATGAAAGTTATAGGCCTTTGCAATAGCTTTCCAACTATATATTGTGGCTCCCAAGCGGAGCTCTGTGCAAAATGTTATTCCCGTTTTACAGAACAGTGCGTAACCACCGTGCCCGACCGCGACCGCGGTTGTAAGGGAGTGCTCCAGCAATTTACCGTGGTCGGGACCGCAGCCACGCCTACTGGGACACGATGGCTGACTTGGGAAGTCATTTATTTAGCCCTACTTCGTCCCCCACATCCCGAAAACATAAAAACTTGCTCTAGAAAGGGAAACTCTCAAAAACCTAACTCCTTAAGGGTTCCTCCACCATCCAAGGTAAGTTCTAATGGTGATTCTAAATTTATTTCAATTTTTGAACATCTTATTAACATGGGTAAACCCTCCAAATCATTAGATATTTGATTGGGACATCATTGTTGAGAGAAGGAACGTTAGAACTCGAATTCAAGGGGATTGAACTTCAAAAAGGTAATGTCTTCACCCTCTACTTGATTCCAACTTTGGATAATGATTATGGACTCTATTTCATGAGTTATGTGTTGATGGGTTTGATAGAAAAAAGGAACATCATAGGTTTGGGTTGTTGATTGCTGATTATTGGTTAAGAGTGTTTTTTACCTTATGGGTGATAAAGAATGGTGTTGATTATAGCCATTTGAGACATTAGAATTTATCTAGGAGTAAGAGGATGAGTTATTGGGTGTAGGAACACCATTAATAAGGGCTGTGAAGCTTTATGCCACCAAGTGTTTGATAAATGCCTAAGGGACCAAAACATGAGTATTATTGCTAATATGAAATCCCTTTGACTTGTATTGATATAGATTAAAGTTTAAAGGGTGGTAAATCCCTTTGGAGCTGCTTGTAAGCTGTTTGCATGAGCTGCTCATAACCTGACTGTTTATTAAGAAGCCGTAGCAAGTCATTTTTGTCACGATCCAAACTGATGGGCTATGACGAGTGCCCGAGTCCTACCTGTCGAACACCCCTAAGCATGCGTTTAAGATATAAACATGAATTAGGGGTAGGTCATGGATAATATTTGTCAATAAACTGCTGAATTACGTGATGAAAACATGTCAGAAATACATATATACATATACATGCGGAATACAGTAAGGCAAGCCGACAAGGCTGCTATAGACAACTATATATCAAAAATTAGAAGCCGACAAGGCCACATACTATTCAACTATATATGACTGTATATAGACCTATAATAGAGTGTACAACTGTATAACGGACGAGACTATGCCCCATCATACCCATACATGTATACAAACACACCGTACCACAACTCAAAGCAGCTCCAGATCAAATGGAGCACACCAACTTTTGCTGATCAAGCATCATAAGAAGGGGTACTGTTCGCCTGTCTACGTGCACATGCGGGCATGAAACGCAGGCCCCGAGAAATAGGGGCACCGGTAAGAATAATGTACTGAGTACGTAAGACATGAAAATCAGTACATAAAGACATAGATGAAACATGGAGTAAAGAATTCCACATGTAAGTCTAAATAACTTTGTGAGTCCTGAAACATTTATAATGTCACGCACGTGCGTATAAATGTCATATCATGCATAGGTATAGGTGTACATAACATCATCAAGCCTACTAGGGCATCCCATCATATCATCTCGGCCACTGTGAGCAAAACCATCAATATATACCAGCTGATCAAGTGGTGGTTCATGTATAACGCCGTAACTTTTTTCCATATCCCATATATATATAATATACGTGTATATAACACCATCTGGTCATGGGGTCAATGTACATGTATAAATGAATGAAATGCATTAGAAGTACGTTAATAAGATTTCTTGAAATGTCATAAGATCAATATGCCTTTTGGATAAACTTTATCAACTACGTATTTTTCTGATACACATGAACAGAAGATATAATAATAAGTCGCATGGGAAATCAAGAACATAGACACTTCTAGTACTTCTATGAATAGAGTTATTTATGAAAGTTGTGCGTTTGCTCATTTTGTCGGTATCGTATGAATCATTCCAAAAATAAAGCATGGATGGAATTAACATACCTAATCCAATTCTCTTGACAATCCCTCTCACACATGTCAATCGCGATAAAACACGTAATGGCAAGAACGAAATAAGGAAAAATCTGTATGATATTCATGAAAAAGATTGCACCATACTCCCTTAGAATCGCAATTCTCACGTTGCTAAGTAGTCTTGTACGAATTTTATAGCAAATGACGTTGCTATCATTTTGTATGAGTTTACCGAAGCAATTTACATTGCTACGAAGATTAGATATATCTCTCTTTGTGATTTTTGAGATATCTTTTACCTTAGTGGGTATGGGCCCAACTTATGTCATGACTTAGCCAACAGTCCCTCTAATTGTGCCACCTTGTAATGTAAGTAAATAGTCAAAATGGGGCATAACTTGTTGCCACGTTTGGGGGGGGGGGGGGGGGGGGGTTTCC
>ML297904.1:21198-111243 GCA_005239495.1 Nicotiana undulata
GGGGGGGGGGGGGGGGGAGAGATTTCCCACCAATAATTATCCACCCATTTCCTTAATTAACTTGTTAATCTCCCACTAATTAAATAATTAACCAATTACCCACATAATTAAATATTATCACAAATTAATTAAAATACTAATCACTTTTAACATACTTTATACACCTTACTATCATGGTCATGTGGTACTGTAACACCCCGTAAATTTGGCTTAGATATGAATGTGTTAAATGAGTAGTAAGGTTATATTTTGGACATATGAAGTCCTATCGGGATGAGTATGGTTTAAAATAGTTGTTTCAAAATCAAGATGGAAAGTGAGGTGCATAAGATTCGACAAAATCAACTAAGTTTGTAGAAGGTCCATCTTCCAGCAAGTATTAGTGAAACTTTGTAAGAAATTTGGAAAACCGCAAAGCAAGAAAGTTGTAGGCCATTAAAATAGATTTCCAACGATATATTGTGAAGCCTAAACAGAGCTCTGTGCAAAACGTTATGCCCGTTTTACAGAACAGGGCGTAACCACCACGAACGACCGCGCCCGACTGTGACCGCGGTCGTGAGGTAGTGCTCCAGCTATTTACCATGGTCGGGACAGTGTCCACACCTACTGGGGAGCGGTGTCCGACTTGGGAAGTCATGTTTTAGCCCTACTTCGTCCCCCACAGCCCCAAAACATAAAAACTTGCTCTAGAAAGGGAAACTCTCAAAAACCTAACTCCTCAAGGGTTCCTCCACCATCCAAGGTAAGTTCTAATGGTGATTCTAAGTTTATTTCAATTCTCCAATATCTTATTAACATGGGTAAACCCTCCAAATCATTAGATATTTGATTGGAACATCATTGTTGAGAGAAGGAACTCTAGAACTCGAATTCAAGGGAATTAAACTTCAAAAAGGTAATGTCTTCACCCTCTAATAGATTCCAACATTGGATAATGATTATAGACTCTAGTTCATGAGTTATGCGTTGATGGGTTTGATAGAAAAGATGAACGACTATAGGTTTGGGTTGTTGATTATTGATTATTGATTAAGAATGTTGTTTACCTTATGGGTGATAAAGAATGGTATTGATTATAGCCATCTGAGACATTAGAATTTATCTAGGAGTAAGAGGATGAGTTATTGGGTGTAGGAACACCATTAATAATGTCTATGAAGCTTTATGCCACCAAGTGTTTGATAAATTGCCTAAGGGACCAAAATATGAGTATGATTGCTAATATGAAATCCCTTTGACTTGTATTGATATAGATTAAAGTTGAAAGGGTTGGAAAACATTGTATTACACCCAAGAGCAGGAAATTAAGGTATGTGAGGCTAACTCTCTATGTTTGAGAATGTTATCGATTCTCCCTACAATACGTTTCTTTTACGACGTTACTAATTGCCTCAGAAATATTGTTAAGCCTAGTTCCTTGAATAGATGCAGAACTTCTATTCTCTAGCTTCATAACTCGTTCATGACTTCCATTCTGAACGTTGTGAGCTCAGTTTGTATTCATTATAGACTTGGGTTTGATATCCCCGAGTCTCAGTACAACTTACTTAGCATTTCATAAATAGTTGAAGTTTCAGTGTTCATAATCAGATCAATAATACATGCCTCGCTCTAGTCTTATTCAATATTCCAGTACTATGTAACTCAATGTGATTCAGCCTTTTAGTATCATGTATTGCAGTATGAGTCTCCGTTACTGATTTTAAATTCCTGAATGTATTTGGGCCTGAGGCCGTAGTTTATATGCTTTATGCATACTTGGGCCTGAGGCCGTAGTTTATGCTTTATGCATGTTTGGGCCTGAGGCCGCAGTTTATGCATTATCCATTTTTGGAGCTGAGGTCGCAGTTATGTATACGTATACTTGGGCCCGAGGCCGTAGCTTTTAAACATATATATTGGGCCTGAGGCCGTAGCTTATTCAGATAAACAGGTTGTTCATCATTCAGAAGAGACAGTATTCATCTCCTTACTTCCTTTGTTCAGTTCATTTATCAGTTCAATTATCAGCTATCAGTTCAGTTATCAGCTATCCGTTCAGTTATCAGCTATCAGTTCAGTTATCGGTTATTAGTTGTCATTTAATTTATCAGTTATCATTTCAGTTATCAGCTTAGTTTCAGTTTCAACATTTATAATTCATTCTTTTAGTTGCTTTACATACAGGTGCAATTCAAATATATTAACGACCCTTTTGCCCGGGGCCTGCATCTCACGATGCAGGTAATGATTTATAGGTTGACGATTCAGAGCGCCAGGATTATCGTACTAGCTATTTGGTGATCCCCAGTTCGTTCGGGGAATTATCACTTACCTTACAATCTTCAATATCTTTAGACAGTCAGTGTTTTCAGTACTTTATTAGAGGCTTCATAGACTAGAGTAACAGCTAGATTGAGTCGCGGGCTTTTCATATTAATCCATGTTGGCTATAAATATGTTTCAGAATTGTATTAGTATTTCCGCACTTTGCACTTTGATTTATATCATCCAGATTTTTAGTATATCAGTAGGTGTTAGTTTATCTTCCGCATTCAGTATGTTATGAGTGCTATTACCTTGGTTGGGGAGTTCATTACAAATGGTCACCGGAACATTTGTAAGCTGAAGGACACCTTACCAGATCAATTGGTCCATCACATCAACTCCATAGTCATAGGCATTCAAGACTCCGATGATCAAGTTTTCTAGGGACTTTTTGATAATGACAAATACACTAACAAGAGTGCTTGGAATATGGTAAGGAAGTCTAGACCTAAAGTGCAATTCATCAACAAGGTATGGAGCTCTAATAACCCTTTTAAAATGTTATTTTTGGTTTGGAGATTATGGAATGATAAACTTCCTTTTGATTAGGTGATAACTAAGTTTGGAACAAAATTTTTTCTAAATGTAACTGTTTTCTAAACCCTTCTACTGATAAAGAGGGACAAGCTGCTAATTATACTTGGAATGTATTTGAAAATGCTCTTGGTATCCTTTATCACCCACACCCTATTAGATACATGCTTAAAACCTTGTAGGCTACTAAGGCTTCCAATGATGTACATAGATTAGTGCTAAATATAACTCCTATTATCATATGCTGGTTCTTGTGGAAAGAATTCTATGCGTGCAAGTATGGTGATAAAAAATATTTCAACATATATAGATTTCACCATCAAATCTGTTGGAGTGTTGAGGCTGCAATCAATAAGTCTTATCCTAAATGCAAGGTCAGAATTCCATGGAATAACTTCTGTGACATATTGATAAGATTACAACCTATCAACAAATGCATGGTGGTCTAATGGAGGAAACCAGACAGGGGCAAGGTCAAGATCAACACTTATGGAATCTATCTACAAGGTGAAAGAAAGGCATGGCTAGGAGGAGCTCTTAGAGATGAGAATGGTGACATAATCATGGCCTTTTCTAAACCCTTCTATGGTGAAAATCACAACCTTGCTGAAGCTCAAGCAGCGTGGACTGGTACCAATCGGTGCGTGCAAAATGGATTCACACAAGATATCCTAGAGTTGGACTCTCTTTATGTTCTAGATATCCTTTGTAAGGAGAGTACACCTAACTATACACTGAGACAAATCGTAAAAAAGATTAGAGACATTTTAAACACATCTGAAATCCAGATTATGCACTGCTATGGAGAGGCGAATCATCTTGTTGATTGTTTAGCTAAAATGGCAGCAAAATATTAACAGGTTGCTTTCCTCAACTCCAACCAGCAACTGCCCAGTGAAGCTAAGGGACCTCTTATGCTGGATAAATAACATATGCCTATCATAAGAAACAAATATGATAAGGCCAATTCTTTTGTCAGCTAGCCATGTTTTGTAATTTGAGGCGGGTGACCTATTTTTAATCACCTACACCTTATCTTTTGAAGGGTGTGCTCTACCCTTGTGTTGTAATAACAAAACTCCGCTTTTTGATTAATACAACACCCCCAGTATAACTAGGAAAATTAAAAAAGAAGTAGTGAGACTTTTCAGGAAGCAACTGCGAGGCTTTTTGGAGCTGCTTGTAAGCTGTTTGCATGAGCTGCTCACAACCTTCCTGTTTATTAAGAAGCGGTAGCAAGTCATTTTCGTCACGACCCAAACTGATGGGCCATGACGAGTGCTCGAGTCCTACCTGTCGAACACCCCTAAGCATGCGTTTAAGATATAAACATGAATTAGGGGTAGGTTATGGATAATATCTGTCAATAAACTGCTGAATTACGTGATGAAATTATGTCCAAAATACATAAATACATATACATGAGGAATACGGTAGGGCAAGCCGACAAGGCTACTATAGACAACTATATATCCAAAACTAGAAGCCGACAAGGCCACATACTATTCAACTATATATGACTGTGTATAGACCTATAATAGAGTGTACAACTGTATAATGGACATGACTATGTCCCGTCATACCCATACATGTATACAAACACACCGTACCACAACTCAAAGCAGCTCCAGATCAAATGGAGCATACCAACTTTTGCTGATCAAGCATCCTAAGAGGGGGTACTGTCAGCCTGTCTACCTGCACCTGCGGGCATGAAAACGCAGTCCCCGAGAAATAGAGGCGTCAGTACGAATAATGTACTGAGTACGTAAGGCATGAAAATCAGTACATAAAGACATAAATGAAACACGGAGTAAAGAATTCCACATGTAAGTCTAAATAACTTTGTGAATCCTGAAACATTTATAATGTCACGCACGTGCGTATAAATGTCGTATCATGCATAGGTATAGAGTGTACATAACTTCATCAAGCCTACGAGGGAATCAGCCACTGTGGGCAAAATCATCAACATATACCAGCTGATCAGGTGGTGGTGCATGTATAACGCTATAACCTTTTCCCATATCCCATATACATATAATATACGCTTATGTAACACCATCTGGTCATGGGGTCAATGTACATGTATAAATGAATGAAATGCATTAGAAGTACGTTAATAAGATTTCTCGAAATGTCATAAGATCAATATGCCTTCCGGATAAACTTCATCAACTACGTATTTTCTGATACACATGAATAGAAGATATAATAATAAGTCACACGGGGAATCAAGAACATAGACACCCCTAGTACTTCTATGAATAAAGTTATTTATGAAAGTTGTGCGTTTGCTCGTTTCGTGTGTATCGTAAGAATCATTCCAAAAAGAAAGAATGGATGGAATTAACATACCTACACCGATTCTCTTGACAATCCCTCTAACACACGTCAATCGCGATAAAACACGTAATGGAAAGATCGAAATAGGGAAAAATCTGTATGATATTCATGAGAAAGATTGCACCGTACTCCCTTAGAATCGCAATTCTCACGTTGCTAAGTAGTCTTGTACGAATTTGTAGCAAATCACGTTGCTATCATTTTGTTTGAGTTACCGAAGCAATTTACATTGCTATGAAGATTAGATATATCTTTCTTTGTGATTTTTGAGATATCCTTTACCTTAGTGGGTGTGGGCCCAACTTATGTCATGACTTAGCCAAAAGGCCCTCTAATTTTTCCACCTTGTAATGTAAGTAAATAGTAAAAAATGGGGCATAACTCGTTGCCACGTTTTGGGGGGAGGGGGAGGGGAGATTTTCCACCAATAATTATCCACCCATTTTCTTAATTAACTTATTAATCCCCCACTAATCCAATAATTAACTAATTAACCACAAAATTTTAAATTATCTAAAATTAATTAAAATACTAATCACTTTTAACATACTTTATACACCTTACTATCATGGTCATGTGGTACTGTAACACCCCGTAAATTTGGCTTAGATATGAATGGGTTAAATGAGTAGTAAGGTTATATTTTTGACATTTGACGTCTTATCGGGATGAGTATGGTTGAAAAAAGTTGTTTCAAAATCAAGATAGAAAGTGAGGTGCATAGGAATCGACAAAATCGACTAAGTTCGCAGAAGGTCCGTCTTCCAGCAAGTTTTAGTGAAAATTTGTAAGGAATTTGGGAAAACCCAAAGTATGAAAGTTGTAGGCCTTTGAAATATATTTCCAACTATATATTGTGAAGCCCAAACGGAGCTTTGTGCAAAACGTTATGCCCGTTTTACAGAACAGTGCATAACCACCACGTTTGACTCGGTCGTGAGGCAGTGCTCCAGCTATTTACCGTGGTCGGGACAGCGGCCACGCCTACTGGGGCGCGATGGCCGACTTGGGAAGTCATTCTTTTAGCCCTACTTCGTCCTTTACAGCCCCTAAACATAAAAACTTACTCTAGAAAGGGAAACTCTCAAAAACCTAACTCCTTAAGGGTTCCTCCACCATCCAAGGTATGTTCTAATGGTGATTCTAAGTATATTTAAATTCCCCAACATCTTATTAACATAGTTAAACCTTCCAAATCATTAGATATTTTATTGGGACATCATTGTTGAGAGAAGGAACCCTATAACTCGAATTCAAGGGGATTGAACTTCAAAAAGGAAATGTCTTCACCCTCTAATTGATTCCAACATTGGATAATGATTATAGACTCTAGTTCATGAGTTATGTGTTGATGGATTTGATAGAAAATATGAACGGCTATAGGTTTGGGTTGTTGATTGTTGATTATTGGTTAAGAGTGTTGTTTACCTTATGGGTGATAAAGAATGGTATTGATTATAGCAGTTTGAGACATTAGAATTTATCTAGGAGTAAGAGGATGAGTTATTGGGTGTAGGAACACCATTAATAAGGGATATGAAACTTTATGCCACCAAGTGTTTGATAAAATGCCTAAGGGACCAAAACATGAGTATGATTGCTAATATGAAATCCCTTTGACTTGTATTGATATAGATTAAAGTTGAAAGGGTTGGATAACTTTGTATTACGCTCAAGAGCAGGAAGTTAAGGTATGTGAGGCTAACTCTTTATGTTTGGGAATGTTATTGATTCTCCCTATAATACGTCTTTTTTACGACGTTACTAATTGCCTCAGAAATATAGTTAAGCCTAGTTCCTTGAATAGTTGTAGAACTTCTATTCTCTAGCTTCATAACTCGTTCATGACTTCCATTTTGAACGTTGTGAGCTTAGTTCGTATTCAATATAGATGTGGGTTTGATATCCCTGAGTCTCAGTACAACTTACTCAGCATTTCATAAACAATTGAAGTTTCAGTGTTCATAAACAGTTCAATAATACATGCCTCAATCTTGTCTTATTTAATATTCCAGTACTATGTAACTTAGTGTGATTCAGTCTTTCAGTATCATGTATTGCAGTATGAGTCTCAGTTCCTGATTTTAAATTCCTGAATGTATTTGGCCTGATGCCGGAAGTTTTTATGCTTTATGTATACTTGGGCCTGAGGCCGTAGTTTATGCTTTATGCATGTTTGGGCTTGAGGCCGTAGTTTATGCTTTATCTATTTTTGGACATGAGGTCGCAGTTATGTATACATATACTTGGGCCTGAGGCCGTAGCTTGTACACATATATATTGGGCTCGAGGCCGTAGCTTATTCAGATAAACAGGTTGTTCATCATTCAGAAGAGGGAGTATTCATATCCTTACTTCCTTTGTTCAGTTCATTTATCATTTATCAGTTCAGTTATCAGCTATCAATTCAGTTCTCATCTATTAGTTATCATTTCATTTATCAGTTATCATTTCAATTATCAGCTTAGTTTCAGTTTCAACATTTATAATTCTTTCTTTTAGTTTCTTTACATACAAGTGCAATTCAAATATATTGACGACCCTTTTGTTCGGGGCCTGCATCTCACGATGCAGGTAATGATTTACAGGTTGACGATTCAAAGTGCTAGTATTATCGTACCGGATATTTTGTGATCCCTAGTTCGTTTGGGGAATTATCACTTACCTTACACTCTTCAGTATCTTTAGACAGTCAGTGTTTTCAGCACTTCATTAGAGGCTTCATAGACTAGAGTAACAGTTAGATAGAGTCGCAAGATTTTCATATTAAGCCATGTTGGCTATAAATATGTTTCAGAATTGTATTGGTATTTTCGCACTTTGATTTATATCATTCAGACATTCAGTATATCATCAGGTATTAGTTTATCTTCCGCATTCAGTATATTATGATATTACATGTTGATTTAGCCAGCCAGTTGGTTCGCTCGGCCACATGAAGTCAGGCACCAAGTGTTGTGTTATGTCCAGGCCCAGGTTCGGGGCGTGACAGGTACCTTGTATGGAACTAATCCATAAATATCGGGCATTATAGCTCGAACCGTTTTTTATCCCAAATTGAAAACCTTCAATGAAACTCATTTTCTTTGATTCGTTTACCCTTTAACCTTCACGACACTTACTTATCGCCTGTTATAAATGGCAGAAATGCTTATAAATTCAAAAATAATCTCATTCCCGAGTCTCCGCTAATTAACTTACGAAACTTTGACGTACGAAAATGTGAAATGTAACAATTTTATTGAGTTGCTTGCAACCAGCCTGCAGCAGCTACTTGCGACATGCCAGCTTCTTATAGTTAAACTTTGGAGTGATAAATGGATAATCTTATTCAGTAGGATCATGTACAATAGAGTATTAAATAGATATGTTTTTAGGAAGATTATCTACAACAGAGTATTAAATTGACATCTACAATATAATATTCTCATAACACTCCTCCTTGGATGTTCATTATTAGATAATGTGCCTCATTAAAACTTTACTAGAAAATACCCTGTGCTAAAAATCCTAGTGAAGAAAAAAGAGTCACATATCTAGTAATACGTATTGTTACGTATTCTAGTGAAACAATCATGATTAAGGAAAAAAGAGTACAAAGCGTATTTTACTCCTCCTTATAAAGACACTATTTTTGATATCTTAATCTCCTCATTCTAATCATGTATACCATCTCGTCTCGAAAGTTCTACTTGGAAAAGATTTGGTGAACAAATCAGTGAGACTGTTACTTGATCGAATTTGTTGCACATTAATATCGTCATTTTATTTGATAAATCTTGTCGAACAAAACGATATGACAATTTCCAAACTTGCAAATAGATAACTTATCTGGGTCATACTTCATGCTGATCAGATGAATGACTTGCAGATGCATAACTAACAAAACCTTAGTAATATTTGTTTGAATAAACCATTTCATATCAATGGTTTTTCAAAGACCTTTATATGCTTGAGGCATTTTGATCCTTCAGGGATATTCATATAAATTTTGACTAGTAAGCTACAAATGGTATGTGACGATATATATTATTGTCTAACTGGCATGGCATCTTCTGGTGTCTGGACTACTGGTCCGATAATGTGACTACCCGATATGTCATTTTGAGTACTAGCTTTAATTTCAGTGTTCAGAGACCTCTCATAGATTTACTTGATATTTCTTGGTTTTTTTGCGTGGTCCGGGTCGCTTTTCGAAAAGCTTTTACATAAAAGTTTTGTCGAAAATATGATTTTTAGCTTAAAATGAGATTTGAGTTGACCATGGTCAACATTTTTTGTAAACGACATGAAATCGGTATTTTGACTAATCCGTTAGGTTCTTATGATGTATTTAGACTTGTACACATGTTTGTTTATGGGTCCTGGTGACCCGAACGCATTTCAACGCGTTATGTGAAAATTGTGAAAATAAGTTTGAAAGATGAAATTCTTGAGTTTTGATGATCGATTCTTGAGTTTGTTGGTGTTCAGTTGCTGATCTCGCATTTGCAAGGTCTGTCTCACATTTGAGACCCTCACTTTTGCGGTCAAGTGATCACGATTGCGAGCATGGACTGGGAGAAAAGTCTTCGCATTTGCGCAGTTCACCGTGTTTGCTTTTGCAACTATGGCATCACATTTGCGATGAAATGTGGTTTGGGCAGCTTCGAATTTGCGTTGGGAGTGTTCTTTGCAAATGCAAACTTTTTGTCGCATTTGTGACTCCTATGCATATGATGCATGATTCGCATTTGCAAACATTGTCTCGCATTTGGGAACTAGACTTCGCAAATGCGATGTGTGAAGCTGGGTAAAAGGGGAAAAAATCTGAACTTAGCTCATTTCACTTTGTTTTTGAACCCTGAATGGTCTAAAGACGATTTATTTTAGATCTTTTATTCCCAAAATTATTGACAAGCAACTTTAACTAGTTTTCAATCAAGTCTCATTACTTTTCATGAGTTTTTAACATCAAATCTAGGAATTTCATGGTAAAAAATAGGGATTTTGGGTAGAATTTAGGGATTTTGTAAAATTGAGATTTAGACCTCAAATTGAGGTTGGATTTCAAAATAAATCACATAATCGAGCTTGGGGTGAATGTATAATCGAGTTTTGGCCGGGATCTCGGAATTTGACCAACAAGGTCCTAGGTTGACCTTTTCAATTTAAATAAAGTTTGGACCTTTTTCACTCGTGGGTAGTAACTAAAGCTTACTTTAAATTATTTGAATGATATTTGGCTAGATTTAGATTGTTTGGAGGCTTTTTCGAAAGGAAAAGTTGTGGTTGAGTATTGATTTGCTAGCGGAAAGAGGTAAATGTCCTGATTAACTTTGACTTGAGAGAATTGGGACTTGTTGGTCTATTTGCTATGTGAATTATGTGTGTGGATGGGGTTTATGCGAGTTGACGAGTGTATATGCATTGTCATGGGTTATAACATACGAGTTGGGCTATTTACATTGATGTCATCACTTATTCCATGTTATTTCTTGTTACATGCTTTGATTATTACATGATCTTACTTGTTATCCATGTCTTACTTGTTATCTGCCATTTAGCTAATACATGTTTTGATTTATTTATTTCTCGCTCATTATTTTCTTACATGCTATATGTTCCTACATGTATTAATTGTATATCTTCATTGTCTCATGTCTTTAATTGCCTTTATTGTCTTTACGTTACTCGTTACACTTTATCATGTTATATCCGATTGCGTGAGTCATTTAGTTGTTCTTGTATTAATGAATTGTCGAGGTTATGATTATGAGGTATTGGTTATTCTCCGTTTGTACTGGTAGTTCCTTGATGTTCTATACACATTATTTCCTTTGTGGTGAGATTTTGGAATTCGGTTGTATTGAGTTATTTATGTTAATGAGTTGATATTAGGAACGAGTTGTGTCCCGCAATAGTATCGAAATGAATTAAAATTGGAAATGGGTTGCGCGGTGCAATAGTATCGAAATGAATTAATATTAGGATCGGTTTGCACGCTGCAACATATAATGTGAAATGATATTGGAATTGGGTTACACACCGTAACAAATATTGTGATAAGTGTTAGGATTGAGTTGCGCGCCGCAACACAGTGTGATGTGTTGTAGCTATAGTGATTTATCACAGTATTGTAATTCGAGATTTAAGATGATGTTATTTTTGGCCCCTCTGTTAGTTGACCTTCAGGTTTGTTCTTACGAGTTTACTTGCTTTTCTCTATAATCCAATTATCTTTATTATTATTCGTACATGTTTATAAAGAGTGTCTTGTATAGCCTCGTCACTATTTCGTCGAGGTTAGACTCAGCACTTATAAAGTACATGGAGTGGGTTGTACTCTTACTACACTTCTGCACTTCTTGTGCAGATCCCAATGTTGGTCCTATCGGCACGTAGATGAGTTTTGACCGGGATCGACTTGCTCAGGAGACTTGAGGTAGAGATGCACGACGTTCTCAGTCCCTGAATTCCCATTCTATTTTGTCTTAACTGTTATTTTGTTTTTCAAAAAGTTGTATTTCATTCTGACAATATTTATAGTATTCTAGTTGCTCATGTACACATGACTCCAGATTGTGTTACTTATGTCTTTATCACATGTATTTGAGTTTTGAATCGTTAGTAATCTACTTTTGAAATTTTAAAAATGGTTAATTAAAGCTAACTTTGACTTGCCTAGCAAGTGGATGTTAGGCGCCATCATGACCTCACAGTTGGGATTTAGGGTTGTGATAGATAAGCTTTACGCTTACAAATATTGTACAAATTTTTAGTTATTTCTACGTTAGCATGATTTAACGGACATAGCTTTCAATTCCTCAATACTTTGCAATATTTCACGCTATATTGTATCAACAATATTGTTAAAGATTATTTTGTATCAATTCGCAAAGCGACATAACTTAATGAGATCTCATCACTTTCTTTATTTTCATGTACCTTAACCTCTCCTGGGTTTCAAGAAATGTTTTGTCGTGGACTATTCTAGAGCTCAGTTCCTTCTCCTTATGATCATTTGATCATTTGCTCCTATTCCTTTTCAACGATTGTTATCTTTAAATCGATTGGTGTATAATGCTTCATGCATGTAGTAAACTCTATCCTTGTGGGACTTTAATTTTAATAGGAGCATTTATTATTGAAATATTATATTTAGTTATGGATCATTAAATGCTTATGCATTTGACTTGAATTATCTTTTGAATGAGGATCATACTAGTGATAATTTGATCCATACAACATATTTTTCAGATGCTTATTCCCTCCCATAATGTCATAAGGCAAATATATATCACAATATTCATTGGAGAACTTATCTTGTTGTATTGTGGTAGAGATTTTAATCATATACCAAACACCAAAAGTTATTAGATACGAAATATTTGGTTCCTGATCTTTAACCAATTGTGAGGGGAGAACATATCATTTGTTGTTGGCATAATACATACAAGTGTTGCCGTATGCAATTTAGAAAATCTTAGACTAACACATAAATATTTGTTCACCTAAGCAATGGTTTAGCCATTAATAGAAGGCATTCAATGCTAACCAGCTTAGATATAAACCAACATTATCAAGATGAACTGTCTTGATTGCATAATTTGAAAAAGTGTGCTCTTAATTGAGAAGCAATTTCAAATGCTAAACTCCATATTAACAATAAACTCACATGTAACCATCTCATATATGCATCTATAAGTGGTTCAAATAGTGTCACACCTTCTTTTTTCTGCCGAGGGGAAAATGCGAGTTTTTTAAATTTAAGTGACATTATTCGAAATGGGATTATTTATTTAATTAAGAGTCGTCACTCAGAATTATTTATTTACGGTGTCTGAGTCACCATTTATTTTAAAATGCCAAATCAAAAAAAATTTGACTCCGTTAAAAGTCTGCGAAACCAGAAGACTGGGTAAGGAATTTTGTTACCTGGGAGAAGGTGTTAGGAACTCTCGAGTTCCGTGATTTTAGCACGGTCGATTTAACAATTTATACTTCGCTTATTTTCAATTACTCATTTTAGAACCTAAGTACATTTTTACCGTTTATCGCTTCTAATTACTCCATTACTCGTATTTAAGGAATTATCTTAATACGAGTTATGCGTACGTATACTCGTTTAGTTTGGCGTGTCAAGAATCATGTCACGCGTACGTGTACATATTTCACAACACTTATTTTTTTTTTTTAAACTAAGTCAAAGTCGCGCGATCGCGTACGTCAAATTTATTTTAAGAATCGTAATCATGTCACGCGAACGTGTATGCAATCACAATAGTAGTTTAAAAACTGCGTCTAAAAGCATTTCTACGATTATTTGATAAGGTGTTTTATTTACTAAGAATGTTTGACCATGGTCACGCTAACGTGTACCTTGTTTGTTTTTGGCATCACAACTATGTCACGTGTACGTGTACATAATTGTAATGGTTAGTTCAATTAGTAGTATACCTAAGGCTATAATCATGTTTATAAGCTAACTTTCCTATGTTTTGAGACTAGGTGTAAAGTCTCAATACTATGTAAGACATACATTTGAGTTAATTAGGCAGCTTACAGATTAGCTACCCAATGGGTCGGTAATCAAGAGGCTTTGAGCCTGATAATGGGTGAGTCGAAATGAACTCTGGCCCAATACACATATTATCAATCATTTGACCAGCTAAATGAATTCAATTCGAAGAGGATTTGGGCCTGATGATGGCGGAGTCTAAATGACTCTGGCCCAATGCACATTTTATTTGAACGAATTTGAGACAGAAATTGCACGGTTTATTTCTGTAACACCAATTATAGAATTTTACTTATATTTCATTTATCTTTTAAAACAGAATGCTAAGGGGACATGGGGCGTG
The DNA here is from genome assembly GCA_005239495.1 of Nicotiana undulata. NCBI lineage: Eukaryota > Viridiplantae > Streptophyta > Magnoliopsida > Solanales > Solanaceae > Nicotiana > Nicotiana undulata. Next base: position 35,232 of record ML297904.1, read on the forward strand.
AGCAAAGCAAATCAAAATCCGTTTCAATTCGATAATTTTTACTGATTTCCTAAGTATTTTTATTTCCTATGTTAACACCATGTTAAAGTGATACATTTAACAATCATTTACAACAACAACTACCTAGTATATTCCCACCAAGTGGGGTCTGGGGAGGGTAGGATGTACGCAGCCTTACCCCTAACCTGAAAGGACAAAGAGAATGTTTCCGATTGACCCTCGGCTAAAGAAGATGAAGGAAGCCCTGATAGAAAGTGATAGCAAGACACAATGTTAGAAAACTAAATCGGTGATAACAACACAGGATATGAAAGGGGTACCAATAACAAGTAATAGCAAGATAGTATATTTAGACAGATAAGTCTAATGCAGCACATGAGAATATGATGAAGTCCTGCTAGCAGACTACGTAATTACCGACGGTAAGTAGAAACAGAACAAGACACGCAACTATATCAAACTAAGGAATAAATAAATAAATAAATAAAATACAAAAATAAAACTAAAAAATAAAAAGGTACCATACTAGAACTAATAATATCGAACTAGGGAAGACAACGGGAAACTCCCGACTACCTACTAACCTTCCACCCTAATCTTACGCCTCCACACTCTTCTATCTAGGGTCATGTCCTCGGTCAGCTCAAGCTGCGCCATGTCCCGCCTGATCACTTCCCCCCAAGACTTCTTAGGTCTACCTCTTCCCCTCCTCTAACCTCCCACGTCCAACCTCTCACTTCTCCTAACTGGTGCATCTGTGCTTCTCCTCTTAAAATGCCCAAACCAACGCAACCTTGCCTCACACATATTCACCTCCACAGGTGCCATTCCCACCTTGTCTCGAATAACTTCATTCCTAATTCTATCCAATCTGGTATGCCCACACATCCATCTCAACATCCTCATTTCTGCTACCTTCATATGCTAGACATGTGACTTTTAGACTGGCCAACACTCTGCCCCATACAACATAGTCGGTTTGACCACTACCTTATAGAACTTACCCTTAAGTTTCAATGACACATTCCTATCACACAAGACACCGGAAGTGAGCCTCCACTTCGTCCATCCGGCACTGAAACGGTGAGTAGCATCCTCATCTATCTCCCCATTCTTCTGAATTATAGATCCCAGATATTTGAAACTTTCCCTCTTGGGAATGACTTGTGTATTGAGTCTCACATCCCCGTCCACTTCCAGGGTAACACCACTGAACTTGCACTCCAAGTATTCTATCTTTGTCCTGCTCAACTTGAAACCCTTAGATTCTAGAGTATGTCTTCGGACCTCCAGCCTCTCGTTAACGCCACCTCGCGTCTCATCAATCAGGACTATGTCATCCACAAATAACAAGCACCAAGGCACCTCCCCTTAAATGTGACGCGTCAAAGAATCCATTGCTAGGGAAAACAAAAACTAAGTGCTGACCCTTGGTGCAACCCCATCTCAACCGAAAAGTAGTCAGAGTCTCCTCCTGCTATCCTCACTCTTGTCATAGCCCCATCATACATGTCCTGAATCACTCTAATATATGTTACATGCACACCTCCAGCCTCCAAACATCTCCAAAGAACCTCTCTCGGTACTTTTTCATAGGCGTTTTCCAGGTCAATGAACACCATATGCAAATCCTTCTTCACCGCCCTATACCGCTCTACTAATCTCCTCACAATGTGAATAGCCTCAGTAGTCGACCGTTCAGACATGAAACCAAACTGGTTCTCGGAAATGGACACACACCTCCTCAATCTCCCTTCGATCACCCTCTCCCACACTTTCATTGTATGGCTTAACAACTTAATACCCCTATAGTTGTTGCAGTTTTGGACATCCCCCTTGTTCTTGTACAATGGGATCATCGTACTCCGCCTCCACTTTTCGGGCATCTTCTTCGTCCTAAAAACAACGTTAAACAGCCTAGCAAGCCATTCAACGCCCTCCTTGCCCATACTCTTCCAGAATTCCACCGGGATCTCGTCCGGCCCAATCGCTCTACCCCTACTAATCTGCACATAGCCTCAACCACCTCCCCCACTCGTATGCGTCTACAGTACCCAAAACCCCACTGCCTCTCCGAGTACTCCAAATCCCCCAACGCGATGCCCTTATCTCCCTCTTCATTCAGGAGTTTATTGAAGTACGCCTGCCATCTCCGCTTGATTTGTGCCTCCTCCAATAAAACTCTTCCCTCCTCGTCTTTTATGCATCTCACTTGGTATAGATCCCGGGCCTTCCGCTCCCTCACCTTTGCTAGCCTGTACAAATTCTTGTCCCCCCTTTATCCCCAATTTCTTTGTATAAACGACTAAACGTCGCAGCCTTAGCTACAATAACCGCCAAATTCGCCTCTCTCCTAGCCTTCTTGTACCCTTCCCTATTGGCACTCTTCTGCCCCTCGTCTATACTCTCTACTAGCTTCAAATATGTCGCTTTCTTTGCTTCTACATTTCCTTGCACCTCTTCGTTCCCCCACCAATCCCCTTTATGGCTACCATAAAAACCCTTTGAGACCTTTAACACCTCTCTCGCTGCCTCTCTAATACAATTTGCTGTCATTGACCACATACAGCTCGCGTCCCCGCTACTCCTCTAGGCCCCCATAGCCAGCAACTTTTCCCCCAACTCCTGGGCCTTGTCCTTAGTCAATGCACCCCACCTGACCCTAGGAATGTCAACCCTGGCCCTCATCTTCCTCGTCCACCTTATCTCTAAGTCCATTATCAAAAGTTTATGCTGGGTCGTAAGGTTTTCACTCGGGATGACCTTGCAATCTGTGCACAACCCTCTATCACATTTTCAAAGAAGCAGATAGTCAATCTGGGTCTTGTCCACCGTACTCCAAAAAGTTATCAGGTGTTCCGCTTTCTTCGGGAAACACGAGTAAGAAATCACAAGCTCAAAAGCTTTAGCGTACTCCAGCAGCGAAATACCTCCTCCATTTCTATCTCCAAAACCGAAGCCACCATGCACACCGCCATATCTCCTAGGCGACCTTCCTATGTGGCCGATAAAATCACCCCTATAATAAGCTTCTCAGTGGACAGTATACCTTGCACCAACCCATCCAAATCCTCTCAGAATTGTCTTTTAATCTCCTCGTTCAGACCCACCCGAGGCGTGTATGCACTAACTATGTTAAGAGTATACCTACCCACGACTATCTTAATGGCCATCATCCTGTCATTCACCCTCTTAACCTCAACCAATATCTCCCTTAGGTCCTTATCAACTAAAATGCCTACCCCGTTCTTCCCTCTCACCCTCCCTGAATACCACAACTTAAACTCATCAACCTCCCGAGAATACAATTTTACAATCATTTGTGCATCTAAAACTTTAGAGAGTAAACGCCATTAATCAAACTATCAACTCAATTTATTAGCACAAAATCTAGAATACAATTCCATGGACCCAATTGGTTTGGGCCTGAAAATGTACCAGGTCTACTGTCCAGTTTGCTCAGAAAACCAAGTTTTTCATAACCCAAAAACTACCGAATTGTAATTACTGTATTTAATTGCTTTAAACAACAAAGTAAAGTTACTAACATACTAAACTAGCACATTATAAAAGAAAATGTAGAAATAACTAAATTATTACAACTTAGTAACGAAACAATGTCACGACCCGAAATCCCACCTACAAGCCGTGATGGCGTCTAACGTTGTACCCGCTAGACAAGCCAACGTTTTGAATAAATAAACTCATTAACAGTTAAAATGAACAAGATAACTAAGGCAGCTGTGATTAACCATATGAAAGTTAACAAATTTCAAAAACTATATAACAAGCTTCGAAATAAACCCCGTAAATATAACCCAAAGCTAGTGTCAAAAACTCACGAACTGTCTATGAGATTACTAAATACAATGGTCTGAAAAATAAATACATATAACTGTCTTTGAAACTATAGAATAAGACAGGAATGAAGGAGAAGGGTAGAAGGTGACGCCAAGGCCCACGAACGTCTGCGGGACTACCTCGATGTCTCCTGAATGGACTGAAGGATACTCCCTCTGTCAATGTCCACTGGGTCCGGCTGCGTAATCTGCACAACATAAAGAAGTGCAGGTGTAGCATCAGTACAACCGACCCCATGTACTGAGTAAGTGCCGAGCTTAACCTCGGCGAAGTAGTGACGAGGCTAGGACCGACAACAATTCATACCTGTGCAATTCTATACTCAAACAGAAAATAATAACGGAAATAAAAAAGTAAATGCAGTTACGGGGAAGAGCATGCTCGGGATAAAAGGGACAACAATAACTAAACAACAGGATAAAGTAATAACTGAAATGTAGAAGTAAGGCAGGTAGTAACAACTCAAAACGAGTAAATATACAGAAAAAAGGCACGGCATGTCCCCTCGTGCATATCCTCACAATCACTCGGCACGGAATGTCCTCTCGTGCGTAAATAATAATCACTCGGCACGGAATGTCCCCTCGTGCATAAATAATAATCACTCGGCATAGAATGTCCCCTCGTGCATAAATAATAATCACTCGGCACGGAATGTCCCTTTGTGCATAAATAATAATCACTCGGCAGGGAATGTCCCCTCGTGCATAAATAATAATCACTCGGCACAGAATGTCCCCTCGTGCATAAATAATAATCACTCGGCACAGAATGTCCCCTCGTGCATAAATAATAAAAACAACAATTTGATATAAAATTTAACAATAAGAAATCTCAAATGTACAGAAATAATCAATAAAATTCTATCGTCCCGGCAAGGGACTCAGCTATAACCAAACTCGCTCAGAAGTATAATTTCAACAGTAAAAAGCCTCAGCTGAACAATTAATCAATAACTTCCCACGTCATGAAACGACATCAATGTATCACTTCTAAATCACCAATTATTCATAGCAAAGAGAATATCAAGAACACGGTATAATTTGTCACATTTGACTCACGGGCATGCTTGACCACAACGTATAGGTACTCGTCGCCTCACCTATACGTTGGACATGAATTACACATAGCAAATAAGACTCTATACCTTTTCCCTCAAGCTAAGGTTAGGACAAACACTTACCTCGGCTCCAAAATGCAAGTCAAGCCTCAATCACCGCCTTTCCTCTCGAATCCAACTCCGAAACAATAGTATCTAGACATAATCGACTTGATAACATCAATAATGACTCAATAACTCAATTCCAAAGCCTAATTATACATTTCCCAACATTCTTCCAAAAATACAAAAATTCGACCCCGGGCCTGCTTTGTCCGAACACGAGGTTCGCACCAAAACCCGATCACCCATTCCCCCACGAGCCCAAATATAAAATTTGTTTTAAAATCTGACCCCAAAACGAGGTTGAATTCCTAAAAATTCTAAAAGCCCTAATTCTACCCAAAACCCCCAACTTCTACCTTTGAAAACCCTATGATTCTTGATGATAATTGATGAAAAACGTTAAAAAGTTGAAGGAAATCAATTAGTGAACACTTACCTACAATTTGGGAAGAAAGTCTCTTGAAAAATCGCCCTAAGCCTTCTATTTTTGAGAAATAGTTTGAAGAAGAACGTCTGAAATTGTTTTTAAAAGAACTTCACTGCTCGACTCTCACACCTGTGGTGTTTTGGTCGCACCTGCGGAAAATGGCCAGGCCCACCAGGGGCCACACCTGCGGGATCTTACCCGCTCCTGCGGAAGATAGTTCGCAGCTGCGAGAGGGACTGCACCTGCAGACAAAACATCGCGCTTGCGGTCTCGCACCTGCGGCCCAGGCTCGCAGGTGCGGGCACACCAGAACTGGTGCACCAACAGTGTTTCCTTTAGTCCAAACACTCCGAACACCTACCCGAAACACCCCCGAGCCCTCAAAGCTCCGAACCAAATACACACACACCTTCATAAACATCCTACGAACTTATTCGAGTAATTAGACCACCAAAATAACATCAAAAACAATGAAATAACCTCCAAAATCTATAGAATTTTCTCAAACTTCATAAACTTCTGAATTTCCCATTTTTTATCCGAAACACGTTAAACCAAGTCCGTTTCTTACCAAATTTTACAGACAACTCATAATAACCATATTAAACCTGTTCCGGGCTCCGAAACTATAATACAAGCCCGGTAACGCAGGTTTCACATCAAAGTTCATTTTCAAAAGCCTTTATTATTTTCAGACAACAATTTTCTTTAAAAATTCATTTCTCGGATTTGGGACCTCGGAATTCGATTCCGGGCATACGCCCAAGTCCCATATTTTCCTACGGACCCTTCGGCACTGTCAAATCACGGGTACGGGTTCGTTTACCAAAAATATTGACCAAAGTTAAGTTTATTTATTAATTATCATAAATTTAACTTTTTATCAAATTTTCACATAAAGGCTTCCCGGCTACGCGCCCCGGCTGCACACGCACATAGAGGTGAGATTAACAGAGGCTTTTGGGGCCTCAGAACACAGATTTAGTCAAATTCACACAGGATGACCTTTTGGGTCATCACAATCTCCACCTCTAAAAAAAATGTTCGCCCTCGAACGGACGTAGAAAAGTACCTGAATCTGGGAAAAGATGGGGGTATCGGCTCCTCATATCGTACTCGGACTTCTAGGTGGCTGCCTTAACAGGCTGACCTCTCAATTGAACACGAACCGAAGGATAACTCTTCGATCTCAACTGACGAACCTGCCGAGCTAATATGGCTACCGACTCCTCCTCATAAGACAAATCCTTTTCCAACTGGACACCGCTGAAGTCAAGTACATGAGATGGGTCCGCAATATACCTCCGGAGCATAGACACATGAAACACCGGGTGTACCGCTGATAAACTCGATGGAAAAGCAAGTCTGTAGGCCACCTCTCCTACCTTATCCAAAATCTCAAATGGACCAATGTACCTAGGGCTCAACTTGCCCTTCCTTCCGAACCTCATCACGCACTTCATGGGCGACACCCGAAGAAATACCCAGTCTCCTATCATAAGTGCCAAATCTCGAACTCTACGACCCACATAGCTCTTTTTCCTGGACTGAGTTGTACGAAGTCTATCCTGAATGATCTTCACCTTGTTCAAGGCATCCTGGACTAACTCAGAACCCAATAATCTAGCCTCTCCCGGCTCAAACCATCCGACTGGGGACCGACACCGTCTACTATACAACGCCTCATACAGAGCCATTTGAATGCTCGACTAATAGTTGTTGTTGTAGGCAAACTCAGCTAAAGGCAAGAACTTGTCCCATGAACCACCAAAGTCGAGGACACAAGCCCGCAACATATCCTCCAAAATCTGAATAGTACGCTCGAATTGTCCGTCCGTCTGAGGATGAAATGTTGTGCTCAACTCAATCTCCGTGCCCAACTCTCGCTGAAATACCCTCCAGAAATGGGAGGTAAACTGAGTACCTCGGTCTGATATAATGGATATGGGCACCCCATGCAATCTAACAATCTCTCTCATATAGATCCTTGCCAACTTCTCCGCTGAATACGAAACCGATACCGAAATGAAGTGTGCTGACTTGGTCAGCCTATCCACAACAACCCACACCGCATCAAACATCCTCTGAGTCCGTGGGAGTCCAACTACAAAATCCATGGTGATACGCTCCCACTTCCACTCGGGAAGCTGAATCTGCTGCATCAAACCACCGGGTCTCTAGTGCTCGTACTTAACCTGCTGACAGTTCAAGAACCGAGTTACATAAGCTACAATATCCTTCTTCATCCTCCGCCACCAATAATGTTGTCATAAGTCCTGGTACATATTTGCGGAGCCCGGATGAATGAAATACCGGGAACTATAGGCCTCATATAGTATCAACTCACGAATACCATCAACATCAAGTACACAAATACGACCCTACATCTGCAGAACTCCCTCATCATCAACCGTAATGCTTAGCACCTCCGTGCCGAACTGTATCTCTAAGAACACATAAATGACGATCATCATACTTCCTGGCCCGAATACGATCATACAACGAAGAACATTCCACGGTATGGTCCAAAACACCGCCAGTCTCAGAAACCTCCAATCTCACGAATCGGTTGGCCAAAGCCTGAACATCCAAAGCAAGAGGTCGCTCTCCGACTGACAAATAAGCAAGACTACCCATACTGGCTGACTTCCGGCTCAAAGCATCGGCCACCACATTGGCCTTCCCCAGATGATAAAGAATGGTAATATCATAGTCCTTTAACAACTCTAACCACCTTCTCTGCCTCATGTTCAACTCCTTTTGCTTGAATAGATATTGTAAACTCTTGTGATCCGTGAACACCTCCCATGGCACACCATACAAGTAATGCCTCCAAATCTTCAACGCATGAACAATAGCTGCTAACTCCAAATCATGAACTGGATAATTCTTCTCGTGAACCTTCAACTGACGAGAAGCATAGGCTATGACCTTGCCACCCTGCATCAACATTGCACTGAGCCCAACCCGTGAAGCATCACAATACACGGTATACGGTCCTGAACCTGTGGGCAACACTAACATTGGTGTCGTGGTCAAGGCTTTCTTGAGCTTCTAAAATCTCACCTCACACCCATCCGACCACCTGAACTGGGCACCCTTCTGGGTCAACCTAGTCATCGGGGTCGCTATAGATGAGAAGCCCTCTACAAATCAGCGATAATAACCTGCTAAGCCCAAGAAGCTCTGAATCTCTGTAGATGAAGTGGGTCTAGGCCAATCTCTAACTGCTAAAATCTTCTTGGGATCCACCTGAATACTCTCTGCCGACACAACATGGCCCAGAAATGCCACTGAACTCAACCAAAACTCACACTTAGAAATTTTGGCATACAACTGCCTATCCCTCAAAGTCTGGAGGACGACTCGAAGGTGCTGCTCATACTCTTCTTGTCTTCAGGAGTAAATAAAGATATCATCAATAAACACAATCATAAAGGAGTCCACATATGCCCTGAACACACGGTTCATCAACTCCATGCAGCGGGGGCATTTGTCAACCCAAATGACATCACCAAGAACTCATAATGCCCATAACGAGTGCGAAAGGCCGTCTTAGGGACATCAAACGTCCTAATCCTCAGCTGATGGTAACCTGATCTCAAGTCTATCTTGGAAAACACTGTGGCACCCTGAAGCTGGTCAAATAGATCATCAATCCTCGGCAAAGGATACTTATTCTTAATAGTAACCTTATTTAGCTATCGGTAGTCAATGCACATCCTCATCGAGCCATATTTCTTCTTAACAAACAACACTCGAGCACCCCAAGGAGAAACACTAGGCCTAATGAAGCCTTTATCCAACAAATCCTGCAACTGCTCCTTTAATTCCTTCAACTCTTGCGGGGCCATACGATACGGCGGAATAAAAATGGGCTGAGTGCCATGAGCCACCTCAATACAAAAGTCAGTATCCCTGTCGGGTGGAATACCCGGCAGGTCAGCAGGGAATACCTCTGGAAACTCATGAACCACGGGCACGGACTCCATAGAAGAAACCTCGGCACTAGAATCACGAACATAGGCCAAATAGGCCAAACAACCCTTCTCGACCATACGCCGAGCCTTCATATAAGAAATAACTCTACCAGAAGAATGGCTAGGAGTCCCTCTCCACTCCAAGCGAGGTACTCCACGTAAGGCTAAGATCACTGTCTTGGCATGACAGTCCAGAATAGCATGATAGGGAGATAGCCAATCCATTCCCAATATAACATCAAAGTCAACCATATCCAGAAGCAAAAGATCAACCTGAGTCTCCATACCCCCTATGACCACTAAGCAAGCACGATAGACTCGATCTACCATAATATAATCACCCACCGGGGTAGACGCATATACAGGAGCACTCAGGGAATCACGAGACATGCTCAAATAAGGGGAAAAATATAAAGACACATAAGAGAAAGTAGAACCCGAATCGAATAACACCGAAGCATCTCGACTGCAAACTGAAACCATACCTGTGATAACTGCGTCAGAGGCCTCATCTTCAGGCGTTGCCGGGATAGCATAGCATGGGGGCGGAGCCCCTCCAACCTGAACATCTCTTGGTCGAACTACTGCGGCCTAACCTCTACCTCTCATGGCATGTCCTCCACCTCTATGAGTCTGACCTCTACCTCTGGCACCACTACCACCACCCCTAGGTGGCTGAGGGGGTGTGGGTGCACCTGATGCGGGAACCATGGCACGGGAACCCTGATATTGAGAACCACCAAAACCCTCGGGGCAGAACCTGGAAATATGCCCTACACCACCGCAAGTGAAGCAAGACCTCGGCTGCTGAAAATACTGACCCGGTAGCTGTCCATGAGGACCAGAATGACCACCTTGAAAGCTCTAAATCGGCTGTGCACTGATGGGAGCTGAAGGTGCATTGCGGGATACCTGAAGTGCCGACTGATAAGGCCTAGGGGGATGACCTCTGCCAAAGGAATCTCTGCCTCCAGATGAGGCACCACTAAAATGGCCGAAATGACGAGGTCTCTTGTCAGACCCAAGACCAATGCCCTGCGATAATACCATCTCAATGCGCTTGGCCATATCGGCTGCATCCTGAAAAGAGATATCAGTACCCGTCTCCATGGCCATCTGAAGTTTGATAGGCTGAGCCAAACCCTCAATAAACCTCCGAACCCTCTCCCAATCAGTGGGGAGTATCATAATAGCATGCCTGGCTAGAGTAATGAACCTGGTCTCGTACTGAGTGACGAACATGGAGCCCTGCTGGAGACGCTCAAACTACCTTCGAAGATCCTCTCTTTGAGTAACTGGAATAAATTTCCTCAAGAATAACTCGGAGAACTGAGCCCAAGTCAGAGGTGCAGACCCAGCTGGTCTGGTCAAGCAGTAATCTCTCCACCAAGTCTTGGCGGTGCCAGAAAGACGAAATGTAGCAAAATCAACTCTATTGGACTCCACAATACCCATGTTCCGAAGAACCTCATAACAGTTGTCTAAATAATCCTGGGGATCCTCTGATGGTGCACCAGTAAATGTAGAAGTGAATAACTTGGTGAACCAATCCAACCTCCATAGAGCATCTGCTGACATGGCTGCTCCCTCAACTGTCAGTGCCACAATACTCGGCTGAGCTACTCCAGTTGTCTGAGGTGTCGGAGTCTGGAACTGAGTGGCAAACTGCTCGGGCGTATGAATATGAGGAGTCTGGGTCCCTCCCCCAGCCTGAGAGACGGCTGGTGCGGTAGGAAGAAAATCGGCTAGAGCCACACTCTCCATGAGTCCCACCAAGCGGACTAGAGCGTCATGAGGCACCGGGGTAGCAAGGAACCCTCTGGGACCTGAGCTGGTCCAATTGGGACTGCCTGAGTAGGAACCTCACCAGCAAGGTCTACCTGTGGATCCTCTACTGGGCTGCTGCTCTGGGCTGAACCCTGTCCCTGCCTCGGCCTCTAGCACGGCCTCGACCTCGGCCTCTCGTAGGAGCCGCAATAGGAGGATCAGGCTGCTGACCGGTCGATGAGGAAGCACGCGTCCTCGCCATCTGCGAGGGAATAGAATAGAAACTCAATTAACATTTAGAATTCAAATGGCGCGACAGAGAATGAAAGATATGAAGTTATTCCTAACTTTGCACCCTCTGGGGGATAAGTACAGACGTCTCCGTATCGATCCCAAAGACTCTACCAAGTTATCCGTGAGTTGTGAGACCTAAGCAACCTAGAGCTCTGATACCAACTTGTCACGACCCAAAATCCAACCTACAGGCCGTGATGGCGTCGAACGTTGTACCCGCTAGACAAGCCAACATTTTGAATAAATAAACTCATTAGCAGTTAAAATGAACAAGATAACTAAGGCAACTGTGATAAACCATATGAAAGTTAACAAATTTCAAAAACTATATAACAAGCTTCGAAATAAACTCCGTAAATATAACCCAGAACTGGTGTCACAAACTCACGAACTGTCGCCTCACATATACGTTGGACATGAATTACACATAGCAAATAAGACTCTATACCTATTCCCTCAAGATAAGGTTAGGCCAAACACTTACCTCGGATCCAAAATGCAAGTCAAGCCTCAATCACCGCCTTTCCTCTCGAATTCAACTCCGAAACAATAGTATCTAGACATAATCGACTTGATAACATCAATAATGACTCAATAATTCAATTCCAAAGCCTAATTATACATTTTCCAACATTCTTCCAAAAATACAAAAATTCGACCCCGGGCCCGCTTGGTCCAAACACAAGGTTCGGACCAAAACCCGATCACCATTCCCGCACGAGCCCGAATATATAATTTGTTTTGAAATCCGACACCAAAACGAGGTTGAATTCCTAAAAGTTCTAAAATACCTAACTCTACCCAAAACCCCCAACTTCTACCTTTGAAAACCCTAGGATTCTTGATGATAATTGATGAAAAATGTTGAAAAGTTGAAGGAAATCAATTAGTGAACACTTGCCTACGATTGGGGAAGAAAGACTCTTGAAAAATCGCTCTAAGCCTTCTATTTTTGAGAAAACGTTTGAAGAAGAACGTCTGAAATTGTTTTTAAAAGAACTTCACTGCTTGACTCTCGCACCTACAGTGTTTTGGTCGCACCTGCGATCTCGCAGGTGTGGAAAATGGATCGCACCTGTGGAAAATGCCCAGGCCCACCGGGGGCCGCACCTACAGAATCTTACCCGCTCCTGCAGGAGCGCTCCTCCGGAAGATAGTCCGCAGCTGCGAGAGGGACCGCACCTGCGGACAAAACGTCGCGCCTGCGGTCTCGCACCTGCGGCCCTAGGCTCGCAGGTGCGGGCACACCAGAACTGGTGCACCAGCAGTGTTTCCTTGAGTCCAAACACTCCGAACACCTATCCGAAGCACCCCCGATCCCTCGGGGCTCCGAACCAAATACACATAGACCTTCATAAATATCCTACGGACTTATTCGAGTAATTAGAGCACCAAAATAACATAAAAAACAATGAATTAACCTCCAAAATCAATAGAAATTTCTCAAACTTCATAAACTTCTAAATTTCCCATTTTTGATCTGAAACACGTCAAACCAAGTCCGTTTCTTACCAAATTTTACAGACAACTCATAATAACCATATAAAACCTGTTCCGGGCTCCAGAACCATAATACGGGCCCGGTAACGTAGGTTTCACATCAAAGTTCATTTTCAAAAGCCTTTATTATTTTCAGACAATAATTTTCATTACAAATTCATTTCTCAGACTTGGGACCTCGGAATTTGATTCCGGGCATACACCCAAGTCCCATAATTTCCTACGGATCCTCCGGGACCGTCAAATCACGGGTTCATGTCCGTTTACCAAAAAAATTGACCAAAGTCAACTTTATTTAATTAATTATTATAAATTTAACTTTTTATCAAATTTTCACATAAAGGCTTCCTAGCTATGCACCCGGGCTGCACACGCACATTGAGGTGAGATTAACGGAGGCTTTCGGGGCCTCGGAACACAGATTTAGTCAAATTTACACAGGATGACCTTTTGGGTCATCAAAAACAATGAGTTTATTCTACCTATTAACAAATTTCTTTAAAAATAATATTTTTACTTCTACTATTATATACAAATATATAGATCTTCTGGATATAGTTATTCTAACACGAGTAAATACATGAAGCTCAAACATATTTTTCAGCAACCTCAAGAACACTTAAACATAAAACTATTATAACATAGATGGAATAAACAATGTAAATGATAAGCTTTACACGAATTTATACATAAGTTCAAACCATTCAGATTTCAATCGACATGTTGAATCTTGTCATTAACTGGTACCCAAGACTATATTCCAACAAACTTGACAAAAATAAAAATAATAGTCATGATAACAAAACATCTTTTAAACAAAAATTGAATTTTTACATTGTCAAGAGTAGTACCTTGATAGCAGCAAGAAATCAAAATGAAGAGAGAAAATAAATCTCTAAAAGCTTGAGTAAAACAGCAACAAAGAAACCAAATAGAAAACCAAAGAATTCCCAGTTCAAGCTTGAGAACCCAATAGAGTAAGGAAATAGTAAGATTTGAAAAAAGAAAAGTAATATTTTTGTTTTTTTGTTTCTGAAATACCAAAGCTGGTTTTTTCAGATGTTTTTGAAAATGGAGGGAAAAGACTCAAGGCAATGCAGACTCAATGTATTTTTTGGGAAAATTTCTATTTGTCTATATGTGAGGTTAATGGAAGAAAGTGAGTGTTTGTATAGAGTAAGGGTGAAAAAGGTATAAGGATCAAGGTACAAAGGGAATCTGCCACCATTCCCTAAAAATCAGGAAATGGCATCTTTCCCACAATAGAAAAATGGACAGCTGTCCAATTTCTGGTACCTTCTTACCACAGAAAATGGACAACTGTCCAATTTATGGATATTTGAGACCCTATATTTATCCTTTCCTACTCAGATTGTGACAATTGTCTTTGTTATATAAAATTCCTATTATTTATTGAAAATCTTTTAATTTAAAAAACCCAAATTAACCCTTCGAGGTTTTGAAATTGCCTCATAACCAAACCTGTTTTATGCCTGAGTCGTGTGACTCTGGTCTAAAAGACCTTGGGCTTTTAACACTGCTAAAATTGTGGGCCTAGTTTCACAAACATGCCCAACTTTTGGACCCAGTTAAATGGGCCAATCAGTGAAGCCCAATTACTAATACTAACAAACAATTATCAAACATGCATTTACTAACTACTGGTTCAATTTAACCTAAATAGTTTTATTTAATTAATTTAAATATAAAAATAAGTAAAAACAATAACACTGAAAATAAACATAAAAATAATAATAATAAAACACATAATAATTAAAACAAAGGAGAAAACAGAAAAGAAAAAAAGAAAAAGCAAATATATCCAAATTGGACTGTTTTTGGCCAAAAGGGATTTCTAGTTGCTAAAAACCCTCTGTCCAAGACACCCATCTGGAATCTGAAACCTCAGATGGGAGATTTTTGCAGGAGGATTTATTTGACAAGATAGGTAAATTAAAGAAGAAAGATTTTTTTTAAAGGGGTACAAATCTAGGGTTTAGGGAAACTCAGATCTGAGATCTACTTAATTTGGTGGGGCTTTTTGAAAATCTATGTGTAGGATAGGGTTCTAGGGAGTGCAGCGGTTATATGATAGGGTTTGGGGTGAGTTTATAGCATTGTCGCCGCCGTAGGCGATTTCTGGCGGATGTGTAAGGCGGGGCTAGGTTTTTTGGGATTTTAGATCTAAGCTCTAACGATTTTGGTGGGTTTTTGGGAGATCGGTCGGTATGGTGGGGTTCTAGAGGGTGTGGGGGTTATATGGTAAGGTTTTGGGTAGGTTTAGGGTTTCGCCGCCGCCGTGGGCGATTTCCGACGGCAGCGTACGGCGGAGCTAGGGTTTCTAGGGGTTTTTGGGTTAAAGATCCACCAATTTTGGTGGGTTTTTTGGGAGTTTGGCTGGTATGGTGAGGTTTGAGAGGATGTGGGGGTTGTATAGGGTAAATTTGGGTTAGGGTGTCGCCGCCGCCGTGGGCGATTTTCGGTGGGCGACGACGACAAGGGAGTTTAGTGGCGGCTAGGGTTTGAGGAGTGGTGTTAGATAGAGGTATGAGATAGGGGAGAGAGACAAAATGAGGGGGGTAGGGGGTCATTTGGACACTGATATATTAATTGAGGAGTGAGTTGCGAGCCAGTAGATCCAAAAGGATCAACGACTGAGATCAATTGGCATAAAACGATGCCATTTTGGTTAGGCGGGATTTTAAGACTAGACTGGGTATTGGGCTTGTCGATTTGGACTAGGTATGGGGTTGGGCTGGTTTAATACTGGCCCAGTTCGGCCAACACTTAACTAGACCCACTTTTCTTTAATTTTAAAAATCTAATTAATTTAATTAAATCCTTAATTAAGTAC
Organism: Nicotiana undulata; assembly: GCA_005239495.1. NCBI lineage: Eukaryota > Viridiplantae > Streptophyta > Magnoliopsida > Solanales > Solanaceae > Nicotiana > Nicotiana undulata. The sequence goes on from ML297904.1 coordinate 51,080, forward strand.
TAAATTATCTGAATTTGTAAAATTAAACTAACTATTTATTTATACTATTTACATAATTATTAAATCCTAAATTATTAAAATAAAATTACTAATTTTAACACTAAGACTAAAAATAACAAAAATAAATAATTTTTGTGATTTTATTCTAATAATATGATTAAATCATGTAATTAGGTGCTAGATTCAATCAGAAACCTAAATTCTATATGATGAAGATTTAAATATTTTTGTTATTTTCCGTGTCTTCAAAAATGATTAAAAAAAATGCATGAAAAATTCAAATTATTACCAAATTTCTAAAACAAAATCTTAAAATAAATAGGAATAATCTATTTACTAGTTTTGTAGGAATATTTTTTTGTGAGGCAAAAAATTACATGCTCGCAACTGCCCCTCTTTGCTAGGAAACACGAAGAGTTTTCGGACAAAGATAAAGTGAGCAGTCACGAACAAATTTTTACCTGTTTGATACTCCATGGGAAGCATTTTGAAAAAGTTTGGCCGAACCTTCTCGGAGGTTGCCTACATATATTTGGCTGTAAAGGAATCAAGTCAGTATAGTTCTGGAACTTTTGGTAGCTGGGACTACCGGGAAGCTGTGATTTCATTACTCTTACTGCTAATACTGCCGCTGAGCTCTCTATTACACCAAAATCAAAATGAAAAAGACTAGACTAAGCCTATCAGCTACAAGTTACAAGATTCCTATCTATGAGTCTTTTGAAGCTTGATTTTGAGTCTTGGTTGGTTCTTCATGCGGACTCTGATCTGAATCTTGATGCCTGCTAGCTACAGGTGCTAGTTCATTCTTCTTCAGCTTTTAAAATCAAGACGGGACATGCATAGCTTGTGTCTTCAGTCATGTATTGGGCAGTCCACATCTTTTTTCCACTTCAGCACTTTGGATTCACTTCTTGCTTTTCTTTTCTTTCTTTTATTCTGGACTGAGACTTCTTCTTTTGGTCATCTTGAATCTTGAGCCTCGAGGTATAACCTGCTCGGGTATTGAAATAAAGGAACGAAATTTTTCTGCCCCAGGTTTCTTACTAGGAAAATTCCATGAGTTAATGCGACAAAATTCTATACTAGTTCATTATTGAAAGAGATAAAAGGGGTGGGAGTGGTGTACCCGGAGTAAATGTAGACTAGAGAGTGGAGACTCTGTGTCTGAAACTAAAATCAACTAGGGATTGGAGACTCTATGTTGAAAAAATTTCATGTTATGCTGGCATCAACTAGGGAGTTGAGACCCTATGTTGGAAAATCATCAGGTTATGTTGGCATCAACTAGGGAGTGGATACCCTATATTGGAAAGTCTTCAAGTTATGCTGCCATCAACTAGGGAGTGGAGACCCTATGTTGGAAAGTCATCAGGTTATGTTGGCATCAACTAGGGAGTGTAGACCCTATGTTGGAAAAACATCAGGTTATGTTGGCATCAACTAGGGAGTGGAGAACCAATGTTGGAAAATCAGGTTATGTTGGCATCAACTAGGGAGTGGAGACCCTATGTTGGAAAGTCACCAGGTTATGCTAGAATCAACTAGGGAGTGGAGACCCTATGTTGGAAAATCATCAGGTTATGCTGGCATCAATTAGGGAGTGGAGACCCTATGTTGGAAAATTAGGTTATGTTGGCATCAACTAGGGAGTGGAGACCCTATGTTGGAAAGTCATCAGGTTATGCTAGCATCAACTAGGGAGTTGAGACCCAATGTTGGAAAGTCATCAGGTTGACTTTGTGTCTGAAAGTAAAATCAACTAGGGATTGGAGATCCTATGTTGGAAAATCATCATGTTATGGTGGCATCAACTAGGGAGTTGAGACCCTATGTTGGAAAGTCATCAGGTTATGTTGGCCTCAACTTGGGAGTGGAGACCCTATGTTAGAAAGTCATCAGGTTATGCTGGCATCAACTAGGGAGTGGAGACCCTATGTTGGAAAACCATCAGGTTATGCTGGCATCAACTAGGGAGTGGAGACCCTATGTTGGAAAATCAGGTTATGTTGGCATCAACTAGGGAGTGGAGACCCTATGTTGGAAAGTCATCAGGTTATGGTGACATCAACTAGGGAGTGAAGACTCTATGTTAGAAAATCATCAGGTTATGCTGGCATCAACTAGGGAGTGGAGACCCTATGTTGGAAAATCATCAGGTTATGATGGCATCAACTAGGGAGTGGAGACCCTATGTTGGAAAGTCATCAGGTTATGCTGACATCAACTAGGGAGTGGAGACTGTGAACACCCAAATTTTGCCCCGCATAAAAACTACTCCTAAAAATAATCAAAAATAACTTTTAATGAATTTTAGGAACTTTTTTTTATTTAGTTGCGCTTCATGCATGTTTAATATTTTAAAATCATAGAAAAATCATAAAAATTGTTACATTTTTTTTCATTTCATGTAATCTTAGGTTTAATTCGCATTTTTAGAAATTAATTAACCTTTAATTGATAGATTAATATATAAAAGTCACAAAAAATATACATTAGCTTAATAAATTAGTTTATTTAATTGGTTAAAATGTTAATTAGGTCGTTTTGATAAAAGAAATTTAATTAGCAGTAAGATGACTATTTTTGAAAGATAAAATTTACCCTTGTTTCAAATTAGCCAAATTTCAGGGCCCAAAATCCCAGGTCCAACTAAATTCTCCACATTCCAACCCTAATCTCCTCTTCTATGTAATAGAGACCTAATCATACACAAAAGAGGGATTTGCCCTTAGATACCAAAAATGGCAGCCTCACTCATCTGCTGCCTCTAAGAACTAGTAAAAATACAAAAATCATAGCAGCCTTACACCTCCGTTCCTCCTAAGACCCACCGGAAAAATAGCCACCACAACCAGCCGCCTTTTCTCCACCTTCGTCAAACTCGCCAGCCAACGATCACCCTTCTTCATCTTCACCCCTGCCGCCCCCTTTCCAACTCAGCCATCTAGACCTCCCATAAACAACCATAAATCAGTCATAACCCACACCAAAGCATTACCAGAATAACAACAAAGTTCGCTAAATCGAGTTGAGGTTCTTTAGTCAAAGTCGAGGTTCGTGTCGAGATCTTCGGGTCAAGTTTTCTATTTGGCATTTTGGTGTTGTTGCTGGATTTCATTTTACTAGCTGATCAACAATTATTTATGAACAAAACTTGGTTTGAAGCTTCTTGGAAATACAGAAACAAACAACAACAACAAAAAAAAGAATTCAAAGAGGTCCATTTCTTTTCCTCTCTACTTTCCGATTCCAAATCATATGCGCTTCGCTTTGAATGTTGAATGTTTTGTGTGTGATTTTATTATTTTTGTTTAAAAAAATGGTTCATGATAGTCTTATGTTTCATTTTGATAATTGTTAGATATTGCAATGGTCAAATTGATTTGTATGTTTAATTATACTTAAATTTAGTTTGGACTGTGAGGACTATTCTTGAAATTTTTCAAGAGGGCACTGGGCTCAGATGAGTGGAGTCTTGCTGGCCCATTTCATGAAATAGTTGGTCCACCCTTTTTAGATGCATAGGATTTTCTTTTTGTTTCTCCAGTTACTATTTGGGCCAAACCCCAATAATAAAGCTAGACTATCTCGCAACTAAATTACATCACCTTTCCCACAATAATCTTCCATAACTTTTGCCTTACTATAATATTGAAGTGGTTTAGGAAAATAAATCACAAACAGCGTAGCTTGCTTTAGACGCTATAATAAATTATCGTGATAATAGGTACGGTTTCCGTGGCATAGTCATGATATGTGATCCTAAGTCAGGTGTACATTTCATGTGACCCGGCCATAACTTCAAACAATAATAAAAATCAACACGTTGTAAATTGCGGGTGCATTTCATGTGGCGCGTTTACAATGTGTCTGTAACGACCCGGCCGGTCGTTCCGTAGAATTTGTATTATAATTGTTGTTATTGACTTGTTATAGATTGGTTATACTGTATTTGATGTATTAGAGTTGATAGGCTTGTAATCGAATGGTTGTAGTGAGAGTTCAGTCAATTAGCCTTTAAAAATAGCCTTAAAGTTGGAAAAGTCAACTTAGAGTTGACTTATTGGTAAACAACATCGGAATGTAAATTTTATGGTTCGAATAGCTTCGTTAGGTGATTTGGGACATAGGAGTGTGTCCGGAATATTTTTGTGATGTCCGGTGTAGAATTAGGCTTGAATTGGCGAAAGTTAGTTTTTGGTGGTTTCCGATCGGCAATGGAAAATAGGATATCGGGGTCAGAAAGGAATTCTGACAATTGGAACAGGTTCATAATGTTATTTTGGACTTGTCTGCAAAATTTCAGGTCAATCGGAGTCGATTTGGATAGTTTCGGCATCATTGGTAGATTTTAGATATATTAAAGTTCTTAGGCTTGAATTCGATGTAAATTTGGTGTTTTGATGTTAGTTTTGGTGTTTTGAGGGTGCAACTAAGTTTGAATGATCATATGTGAGGTGTTGGTAAGTTTGGTTGGGGTCCCGAGGGGCTCGGGATTGATTTCGGGTGGTTAACGGGCATTTTTGGACTTAGGAAAATGCTGGTTTTCTGGTTTTTGTGCAGCAGGTTTTTACTCCCTGCGATCGCGTAGTTCAATCGAGAAAGGAAGCATTTTTACTCTCTACGATCGCATAAAAGGGTCCACGATCGCAGAGGTCGAGCAGCGTAGGCAGTGCGATCGCGTGGCCATGATCGCGATCGCGTAGGGATAAGGCAGGCGCGTGGGGGCTAGGTCGAATAGTCTTCGCGATCGCGTGAAAGGAGTTGCGATCGCGTGGGGTTGAAAATTTTTGCTCCGCGATCGCGACAGGGAGTCCGCGATCCCGGTGAAGAATTAACTTGGCATTAAATAATTAAACCCTCCACGACTTAAACCTTATTTTTCACCATTGTTGTACGGAAAAGAGCTCTTGGGGGCGATTTTAAAGAAGGAAAATCAGTGTTCTTCATAGAGTTAAGTAATTTAATTATTAAAACTCGATTATGGATGATTATAGAACATAAAACCAGTGTAAATTCATGGAAAATCAATAGAAAAATTGGGTTTTAGGGCTTGAGATTATGAGACCTTTAGGGGTCGATTTGAGGGGTCAAACGAACTCCGATTTTTGTGTTCTTTATGTGTACGGACTCATGAGAGAACGAAGAACACTTTTATATAAAAATTTCTGAGTTTCAGGACGCGGGCCCGGGGGTCGAGTTTTGACCAATTTCGGATTTTTGAGCTAAATTTGATATCTTCCGATTGGAATTCGTTCCTTAAGCACATATTGTTGATAAAAATCTGAACTTGGTAGATTTGGAGCCTTCGGAGATTGATTCGAGATGCAAGCGTGTTTTGGAATAGTTCCGGGCTAGTTTTGAGGTAAGTAATGTCTTTAAATCCTGTCCTGAGGGTATGAAACCCTGGACTATGCACCCTTTCACGGGTTTTTAAATGAAAAGGTGGAACCTTTTGAGATATATTCCTTACTTATGCGACTATTGAGTTGAGAAACGGCTTTTTAAAGCTTATTTCCATTAGTACTATATATACTTGATATGTTTTGGGCTGTAAGCCAGGTTTGGGGCCTAGTGCCGACTTGTTTACCCCTTGGGGGATGTTTTACTATTATCCTCACTGATATGTTATGATTTTTACTCAGTCTTTTCTGTGAAATTGTTTTTGACACTCAGAGTATTTTGATACTACTTCTTGAAAATAAAACACTATTTTTGGGTCGAGAACCCGGTATATTTATGACCTGAAGGGAAAATTGAGAGTGTCTGACTGAGTGAGGCTGCTGGCCTATATTGTGAGGATGTTATGATATGAGTGAGGCTGTTGGCCTACATTGTGAGGATGATATGATATGAGTGAGGNAGCCCCTCCGGAGTCTGTAACACACCCCCAATGAGCGCCGATACCGATTGAGTGATGCCGGCGGGGCTTATGATGAGTGATGGTGAGGATGCCTGATGGGTAGAGTGATTGTGAGGTTACCTGATGGGAAGAGTGATTGTGAGGTTGCCTGATGGGCAGAGTGACTGTGAGGTTGCCTGATGGGTAAAGTGATTGTGAGGTTGCCTGATTGGCTGATACTGAAAGATATTGTTACGAGAAATGACTATTGCCCGAGGGGCAGTTTTATGAAGATTTTTACTTAGTTTTCAACTATGATTTACTTAATTTTCAAACTGGTTTTTACTGAGAATTTTACTGAGATATTCTGATATTACACTTTGTTCAAAGGATTTTTGGAAACTGATTTCGAACTTATGTATTTGCTGAATACTGCCCGGTGACTTGGTGTTTTACTGGTTTTGTGAATTGGTGTATCTGTACTGTGTGCTTTATATTTCTCATACTGTGATTTATTTTCATTACTACTGAGTTGGCGTATTCATAAAGACTCCCTGTGCCTCTGTGCACATATTTAGGTACCGGTATGGAGCAGTAGCTGCCTTGTTCTTTAGCAGCAGTTCAAGGGATTTCGAGGTAACTTTCCAGCGTCCACAGCTTCGCCATTTCCCTTCCTTATTTAGTTTTAGCATTTTATTCAGAGGCATATATTATAGTTTTAGCAGAGTTAGATTTATTTATTCTTAGATGCTCATGACTATTGACTCCAGTTCTTGGGGAGGTTTTGTTTAGGTTTTGTTTAGACTATTATCGGGACGCTAAGACTTAATTTCATTATTTATGCTATGGTTGCATGCTTATTATTAAATTGTGAACTATTATAATTGAATAAATGCGTAGTAAGGTGATGGTTGGCTGTCCTAGTTCCACGATAGGTGCCATTACAGCCTGTTAGGATTTGGGGTCGTGACAAGTTGGTATCAGAGCTCTAGGTTGCAATAGGACTCAACGGTCATGAGCAGGTTTAGTAGAGTCTTGCGGATCGGTACGGAGACGTCTGTACTTATCTTCGAGAGGCTGCAGAACTCTTAGGAAACATTCCACATTCTTGAATTTTTATTGTGCAAATCCATTTTGTTCATCCAAAGCGTAACTCTTTGAATTCCCTTCATGTATTCGAATGCGCACGCGAGCGTTTGGTATCAGTTGTGCGTCGGTAGCTTGTGACTTCCATGGAGGAGATGTGATTATTTTTAACATGTTAATAATGGGCCAGTCCAAAGGACTTGAGGCCGGATTTTGTCTGTGGCTTGAGTGTTGAGATTTCATTTGGGTGAGCGCATGTGTTGGAGGACTTATATGTCCGTTTGTGTCCTGATTGATGGAACTTTGTGACTTGATGAATATACGGTGAGTTTGATCGGATAGTTAAATGTATTCAGGTTGTTCGATTGTGGACAAAATGAATTGGCGAGAGATGTGGCAAGAACCATTGATTATTTGATTTTTGTATTGAGTTAGAATATGGCTTCGAGTTATGAGTATTGAAGGACCTCTCGTGCAGTTAGTTGTGGAGTGAAGTGGGTTTTCCTGTTATGTTCTGAGTTCATGTGATGTCTTTTGAGCTGATCAAGGCTCCAACATCGTTCATGTATTTGATTAGCAGTGTATTCAGCCGTGTTATAACTCATTTATTATTGTGTTCATTGATGGCATCCTGGCGTACTTGTATTGGCGAAAAATATACTTGCCATGTGGGTCTATTAAATGGCAGCACGTGTCAGCAAAGCTTGGAGAAAAGTGAAGAATGACATATGAAGATGATATGCGAAACACCCTCGGGACCGAACATACTTGTACCGTGCCTATTAGCCACGGAATTGTCATCATAAATAGCTCAAAACAGGTGCGGGAGAATATCTCATAACTACAAATGAGGAAGGCATAAATTAATCCCGAATTATATGGGATTTATCATCATTACTTCATCAGTTACAAATCAATTATGTAACGTGCAATAAATGCAATAAATAATTGTTACGGCCAGAACAAGGCAATTAATTGCAAGATTGAATCAACAGCCACGGGATTGACTCAACAGCCACGAGATTGACTCATCAGCCACGAGATTCACTCATCAGCCACGGGATTGACTCATCAATTATGGAATTAACTCATTAGTTATGAAATTAACTCATCAGTCACGAATTCCAGCATTTACATAGCTGTTACAAGTCTTCCAAAAGTAATGGATGGGTTGAGTAAATGCTCATAATGGATCCCTTATTCAAGGAGAGTGGTTACTTAAATTTATCCCTATAAATAGACATAGTTTTATCACAATCAAGGATCCAATTTTCTTCTCTACAATTCTATACATTGTAATTCATGTCATCTTGCTTCCAAGTTAGCCACAATTTGGCCCTTGAAGCTCTGTTCGGCTCAACATCCTGTCAAGGATTATTCAATAAGAATTATTTCTTCTCTGCTTCATTTTCATTATATTATCTGTCATCAAATTTATTTTCCACTTCTCTGTTACGTTGTATTAACAAAAATTATATCTTTCGGATTGAATCGGTTGCTTGTGGCCCGTCATACAAAATTATTTCTTTGACCTTGAAAGCTATTTTTGGGTTAAACAGTTTGGTTCCATTACCGGGAACTCAAGCAAATTTGCTATTCAACCAAACATACTAACAATTTTTGTTGATATTTCCTTGCTTTCAGTTTAAACCTTTATCATGGCTGAGATTTGCCAATCAACACAGTTGAGGACAACCAAGCTTGAGATGGCTTTACCATGAGAAAGGAAAAGGCAATAATAGCCATGATGCTGATATATAAGCAACAAGCAGAGAAAAATAGAGAATGTACATCGACATATTGGTACCACAACTATTAGTACCGAAACTTATTAAAGAATCTACGCCAAATAGTACTGAGACATGAAGTTCAAGTACATCAGGCAATTTTAATTTGCACAATTTAGTTCTAACTTGACAGAAACAGATCAAGGAACAAGACGAGCGGATAGAACACCTCCGGGAATTCTCAACTATCCCACGAGAATGATATGCAGCACCGAGCTTTAAATGGATAAAGGCACGGATGTTCAAATGAAAGTCAAAAATAGGTCCGAGCAAAGAGATACGGTATTTTCTTCACGGGATGAAAAAGATCCGAACCTTCTCGAACAGGTAAGGAATCACCTTGCAAAATTAAAAATTTCCACAGGAGAAGAATGAAGGTTAGGAAAAGCAGGGGTAAAACACCCACGAGATTGTTTACAACGATACCGCACCTGATAACTGGAAAAGAAAAGATAGGTGCGGGATAGATAATTGAAGACTACGAGGAAGAAGGTTCATTAATAGACATGGAAAATTACACAAATAATTTCGGATACAATCATTGAATCGAAAGAATCAAAAGCCACGAGGTCAAATGCTGAAGAACTAGAAACTATCATTGGCTTCCTAAATAGAAAGGTTTATGTTGGTCGAGACTCGACACCGAATTTAAGGGTAAGTTGATTAAACTTTTACGTGTTAATGCAAATTGCTTTGCTTGCCACCATTGTAACCATAATAGGTGTACCACCGGAGATAATGGTTTATATGCTCAATATTGACCCGCGGTATAATCCGGTCAAGCAAAGGAAGAAACCGGAGCCAAATAATAAAAGATAAAGTTATGGAACCTCGAAGGTGGGTTTAGTCCGAAAAGTCGAATCATTCAGACTCGTTGCTAACATTAACCCATCATCACTTTCAAAATTACGAGGAGAAAGATGAATGCTAGTATATCACATTGTCTCGAATGTCTCGGTAAATGCAATCTTAATTCAAGCAGAGAAAGGTACACAATCTCTTATCTACTATAGAATGCTCTTAGACATGGAAATTGCATATCTATATTTCGAGAAGTTGGAATTAATTGCTATTGCCCTAAATCTAAGGCTTTATTGTCTATATCACTCAATTCTCGTAGCCACTATATTTTCAGTATACAATAGTTTGCATAAACAAGAACTGTCAGGAAGGCTAGCTAAATGAGTAGTCAAACTTATTGAATATGATATTATTTATCAGCCACATACGGCCATAAAAACACAAGTCTAGCATATTTCATGACTCTATTACCTGAAGCTGAAATCAAAGTACATGTTATTTCTGAAATAATTCTCGGGATCTGGACATTTTACACAATTAAGTCCACAAGTATTAAAAGTCATTGGTTAAAGACAATGCTTAATCTGTATCAGAAAAAGTATTTATATTTCACAAAAGTTAGTTTATTACTAACAACAAAGATGAGTATAAAGCATATGATACAAGCTTGAATTAGCTGGGGACTCAGAACAAAAGTATTGATTTAACGATTGATCAAATCCAAGAAAACTATGCAACCCAAGAAAATCAAGTCGGATGTGCTAGTCTCGGATCTACTGCTGATATCACTGACTTCAAAAGCAACTCTGGACTCTTATTGAGAAATATCATTTTCGGATCAAACAATATCAGGATCAAGTCATCCCTTATCTGGGCGATCCCTGATTTATCATCAATTAGAATAAAAATGAGGTAAGCCCGATTAATTTATTTTTGGCATAATAACTTCATTGATTACTTGCAGAATGGGACTTTACCCACAGACAAGCACGCTCTCGACAACTCTGAGTGTGTCTCATCCGGTACTACCTTATTGAAGGAGAATCATATTTGAGAATATTCAAGGCTCCAAAAGCTAAAATGCCACATGTACCAAACAAACAAAATATATGATGCAAGAAATCTACAAAGAAAGCCGTGAAAATTACTCCGGTAATAAGGCAAGATATCGCATGGTCCTCGACAACATTTTGGAACCTCCGTAGTTCCCGGCCAGAGTAAAAAATAAAGAAAGAGCTCCGGTACCGTCTCTATGCTGTAACTGGACCATTTGAAAGTCCATCAACAATGGAACTGGCTATCCTATCCGAGATTATAAAACTGGGGACTGTCAAATTATGATTCTAGTGTTTGAGTTCTCATACCTCAAAATTCAAACACTAGGGATATCACTTATACTTGAAGATTAGTCAATCCGGCTTGACATTTTAAGAAGTGATTCAAACAATCGATTTCTTTGAGAGAAAGATTTCTAAGAGTATTCCAACATTATTTACCGCAATCTCAACTCAATCAGTTGTATTGCTCATATCAAGAATAAAACACTTCAAATAGTGTTGAATGAGATCTTCAAAAATGCATATACTACTCTTACACAAAAAGGATCAAGAACTCCATGTCGAGTCAAGAATCCCACGATAACAAACGAGACTTTTATGTTCAAGTCAACATAAATGTATGCAACTATGCCATCAGAATAAAGTTCACTTTGAACAAACACATGGCTTATATTCGGTCCAGCAACGACCATTCAAGTTAAAAAGCCTTTCTTAATGGCTAATTATATTATGACTCGGATCGATTATCCCGAACATCTCAAATATTATTTCGGACATGTGTCCCTCTCTACTTGGAAGTATGTTCATATACTCCAATTTGGATTCAAAATCCAATCAGATTTAATGTCTCTTCAAGACAAATCTACTAAGATCTATATTTATTTGGGATCAGTATTCCCTCAGACTCAATGTCTTACCGAGATCAATACTCCAGGAAATCCTACCAGGATTAATACTTCCACAGACTAAAAGTCTACTCAGTTCAATCGATCCCCTTTTACGCTTGAATGAAAAGGAGACGTCCTTTTCACAGTGTTTAAAAATATAAAAGGGCCTCTTTTATTTAAAAGTTAGACACCCAAGGGTGCAACACTAAGACATCGCACATGTAACGATGCATCCAAATATTTATTTCAAGTCTGTAAGAGCACTCAAATAAATTCATAAAGTGCCATGAAAAGTTAGTACTCAGATAAATTCCCTAAAGTACCAAATGATGATATTAGACCCGAAAGACACGAGGAAGTAACTGAATTCCCGGTCTAGGTCCCAACCCTTTTGATGAAATAAAAAGAGTTAAGCAGTTATCATCTAAAAAGTATAAACCTTCGAGTCCCGTATGTAATTTCCTTTTCAGGGAATGGACCACATGGAAGGAATAGTCAAGTGCTCCAGATTTCATTCTTCAAAGCTCAAACACTTGGGGGACTATACAGTATGGAAGACAAAGATGAAGCAAAGAAGACTATCAAAAAGTCAAAGCTCTAGCCTAGGGATCCATCTACCCAACAAGTCAAGTGATACGAGCAAAATCAAAAGAGCCAAAGACTCAAAACACAAAGCCTAATTCAAAAAACCTTCGAACATGTTCATAAACAAACATTTAGGCTAAAGGCAATATTTAGTCAAGGGTTGCAAGATATACCCTTGTATTTATTCAAAACTGTTGTAAATGAAAACAGTTGCGGGTGAAAACCCAAACCTTTATAAAAACTATTACAAACAAATAACAGTTATTCCCTTGTATTAACTCGAAAAAACTATTACAAAAGAAAACAGTTACGAAATACAAGTCGATATCAAACCTGTTAAAAGAAAACAGTTGCAACATGAGTTTTAGACGATAATCAAACACATGTAAAATGTTATGAAAGTTCAAACAAAAACTTTCTTCAGAAACATTCTTAAACATGTGAAAAATTCCTATCACTCTATTGCATTATTACACCATTATGAAGTTGAGACGTCTTCTTCATTAAGTGTCGACCAAAAAGGGCCCTCTTTCATAAACAATGCCTACTACAAAAAGGCTCGCATTCTATATGAAACACCGTACCTACTATGAAAAGGTACGAGTAATTTTATATGCAAAGCTCAGAGGTAAAACTAAAACCTCGAAAATAAAGCATGCAAAAGACTTAAAGGGTGAAACAAAAACCCAAACATTAAAGTAGGCAGAAAACAAAGCCGAAATTTATATGTCGAACTTGCCAAACATAAGGCAAACATTTGTCTTCAAACCTCGAAACAACACAGGGGTAAACCAACTGATTATTGACGAAACGAGCATAAGCGTTGGAGTTGTCATACGAATCTCTAAGTTCTGCACTCTTTTTTCCTTCATCTGGTTTTTGTCCCTATTGGGTTTTTTCGGCAAGGTTTTTAATGAGGCAGAGGCAAGGGAGAATAGGATCAAATCTTCCACTTCCCGGTCATATCACAGTCAATAACCAGAAAGTGGGGGGACTATCTGAATTGGCGAAAAATATACTCGCCATGTGGGTCTATTAAATGGCATCACGTGTCAACAAAGCTTGGAGAAAAGTGAAGAATGACATATGAAGATGATATGCGAAACACCCTCGGGACCGAACATACTTGTACCATGCCTATTAGCCACGGAATTGTCATCATAAATAGCTCAAAACAGGTGCAGGAGAATATCTCATAACTACAAATGAGGAAGGAATAAATTAATCCCGAATTATATGGGATTTATCATCATTACTTCATCAGTTACAAATCAATTATGTAACGTGAAATAAATGCAATAAATGATTGTAACATCCAGAACAAGGCAATTAATTGCAAGATTGAATCAACAGGCACGAGATTGACTCAACAGCCACGGGATTGACTCAACAACCACGAGATTGACTCATCAGCCACGAGATTGACTCATCAGCAACGGGATTGACTCATTAGTTATGGAATTAACTCATCAGTTATGAAATTAACTCATCAGTTACGAATTCCAGCATTTACACAGCTGTTACAAGTCTTCCAAAAGTAATGGATGGGTTGGGTAAATGCCCATAATGGACCCCTTATTCAAGGAGAGTTGTTACTTAAATTTATCTCTATAAATAGACATAGTTTTATCACAATCAAGGATCCAATTTTCTTCTCTACAATTCTATACATTGTAATTCATGTCATCTTGCTTCCAAGTTAGCCACAATTTGGCCCTTTAAGCTCTGTTCGGCTCAACATCCTGTCAAGGATTATTCAATAAGAATTATTTCTTCTCTGCTTCATTTTCATTATATTATCTGTCATTAAATTTATTTTCCACTTCTCTGTCACGTTGTATTAACAAAAATTATATCTTTCGGATTGAATCGATTGCTTGTGGCTGGTCATACAAAATTATTGCTTTGACCTTGAAAGCTATTTTTTGGGTTAAACAGTACTCTCGTAGCCAGGGATAACATATTCAACATTTGATGAGGGTATTACAAGGATGTAGGGAGGAGAAGCTTTGTGCAAAGTTCTCCAAATATAAAATTTTTGGCTCAGTTCAGTAGAATTCTTGGGACACGTGATGTCCAGTGAAGGTATCTAGGTGGTCAGACGAGTGTGAGTAGAGCTTCCAGAAGCTTATGATTCCTTCACCACAACCTAGTGTTAGTATTGCCATCAGCTTCAGGTTCTTATACCGCTTAATGGGATGTCTTGGGAGCAGGCAGTGGCTGTGTTCTAATGTAGGAAGGTATAATGATTGCGTGATAGCTATGATTTTCGGAAGTGTATAGGGAGATATCATTTTGAGGTTAAGCAGGCAAGGTATCTCCTACGGGTTGTCCTGAGGTGTGTGACCATTTTGGTGATCTGTAGTAAGTTTCTACCAGTAAATGATGTATGTTGTAATTTGAGTTTAGATCGCTTGTGGAAGTTGGCATGACTATTTCAATGGTGGATGCGAGATTTTTATTCGATTTGATGGTTAGATGGTTTGGGTCATATGATCTTATAAAGGATTTAGTTGAACCTCACCACAGTATGGTGGCAGTGATAATGTGTGGGCATCGTAAGTTGTTGTTTGTCTTGATCCTTGGATTTGAGCCAAGTTGGGGAGTCCGTTAATGATAATTTGATTACACGATTATGTGTTGTACTGGTTTCGGTGCGAGGTATATTGGTGAATCAGTTATGACCTACAGAGGTGGAGTTTAGGAATGACTCGAGTGATGGAAAATTCTTCGATCCAAGTTGTAATGTACTGTACGGATAGTGGAATTCATTGAATGATGGAGTTCTACTGGTAATTATAGAGCGTGCAATGTATGAGTGTACGTGTTGCTTCAAAGGGGTGGATTACTTTCCTAGTATGTGGATTGCAAGCGGGGTCAGGCCGTTCTGTTTACTTGGTTAGTGTAATTGAAATTGCGTAGAGTAAATGACGTTCGAGAATGGTTCAGACGGATTCAAGGTTATATGTAGCGATCGAGGATCTTCAAGGTGTGAGAAGGGCTAGAACTGAGATTTACGGGGAAGGTGTCAAGGCTTGTGGTGTATTTGCATTATCATGGATTCTATCCATCAGTATCAGGAAAGTGAAGGTAATGACTTTAAATTCGCAGGAAGTCTCTTTAGGGTAAGTATTTCTAATGTGGTGCATTTGGGGATAATTGAGGGAGTATTCAACGGCTTATGAGCTTTAGACAGTATATTTTTATGCTCGGGTTTCGTGCAGTGAGTCGGGATTGAGAATTGCGGTATTATGGCAAGAAGAAGTATCAATTCGAAGGTAAGTCAGAAGGAACTTGGATAAATAGGACAACTTGGTAGTACGTCAGATCGTCATGATAAGGGATATGGTTAGTTCTTTGGGTGTTTATAAGGTAATGAGTTGTTACAGGTGTTTATTAGCAATTCTCTTGGAATTTTGGTGGCATGCGAAGCTTGGTTGAGTTAGAAGGATTCAGTCCTGACGGCTTGGTGTTGTACAAATGCGATTCGTGAGTTCTTGATGATTTCTACCACGGTTGGAGATGTATATTTCTACTGGCGTGAGGGCCATGTGATGTATAGTGATTTTGCTTCTAAATGGGATCAATGGAAAGTTCTTGGCTAGTTGGGTATGTAGTTGTTGTTGCTAGGAAGGGAGCATGAAGTTTTCATATTTTTCATAGGATTGCATGGCGTATGCGATATTTTGTGTATAGTGGAGAGTGGCATATGTGAGGTCACAGTTCAGTTTTGGAAGGAAGGTCATAACTGACAGTTTCAGATTATTAGGTAAAGGATACCACTATTGGGTGGCTGGATAAGAGTATACATTCATAAAGGACAATGTGTAAGACAATGTGTTCGAATAAGGATGCTTCATTGGTGTTACGACGCTCTCTTGTTGGATCGACTGCTAGTATTCAAGGTTTCTTGGTGACACAAAGGAATTATGGGGGTATCCCTCGTGGAATGATAAAGTATTAGGGGCATGTTATATATTCGAGTGGTGGAATTGGGATCACATATAGTAGTTGGTGCGCCTCATGAATTTTTGAGACTAGGAGTTTTCATGAACATTGTAGTTGTGAACTACGAGGATGCTAGCAAAGCTAGTCAGGTGTTAGTATATGTCATGATTTAGTCATTATGAACGTTCGGAGAGTTATTTACCTGTTGTGGGTGACCAGAGTTGACTTAGAGTTATTGGTAGGCCAGTATGGGTGTTGCAAGATTGAGATGTATTGGTTATGTTCTTTCTGGTTCAGGTGGCATGGTATCGTCCGATTTCCCCATGGTTATAGCAATGCACTTTGAGTAATTGATGTCTAATTTCACATGGTTATTGATTTTGAGCAAGGTGGCTTGGAGTATGTCATGTGGTTCAGTGGTTGGATGGGATCACGCTTTGCAACTCAGTTAGGTAGAGGTATGATCCTTGGTGTCGGATTTGTGTGATATGGTTTCACGATGTGTATCAAGCTTTTAGCATGATGTGGTAGTGGCAAAAGTAATGTCAGGATAGTCCTCTCATGTGAGTCTTCTTTATTTTATGAATTGAGTTCTTGGGAAGTGGTTATTGAGTGCACGAGTTGCACAAGTTATGGCTCTGGATGGTATTGATGTTGAGCGGGCGAATGGTTGCTGGTTTCTACGTGTTTCTTTCATCATCGGCACCATATGAAGGTGTTAAAGAAAGGCTTTGTTTGATAAAAGGTTATTTACCGGTGTTGGGTTGTGATGAGCAGCGATTGAGATTAGGAGTCATCGCTATGAGTGTTAAGTCATGCGGTATATTATGTGATTTCATCTTGTGTTGCGGATATGGCTTGATTCAGCGTGTTCAGACTATTTCAGCTTAAAGTTGTGGGATTAGAACTTGTAAATCATTTCAGAAGTGGAAGTTTAGTTCTAAGGTTTATGGGTCAGGATCGGACTCTGAAATTTCAATTGTGTTGTGCTATTAGATCTATATGGGGTAAGGCGACATGGAATCACCTCCGAATATGTGCATGGTAGGTTACACATCAATTTTGGTGGTGTTTGGAACAACTCTAGGAACGTTCAAGGACGAATGTGTGTTTAAGTGGGGGAGAATGTAACGACCTGGCCGGTCGTTCCGTAGAATTTGTATTATAATTGTTGTTATTGACTTGTTATAGATTGGTTATACTGTATTTGATGTATTAGAGTTCATAGGCATGAAATCGAATGGTTGTAGTGAGAGTTCAGTCAATTAGCCTTTGAAAATAGCCTTAAAGTTGGAAAAAGTCAACTGAGAGTTGACTTATTGGTAAACAACCTCGGAATGCAAATTTTATGGTTCGAATAGCTTCCTTAAGTGATTTGGGACTTAGGAGTGTGTCTGGAATACTTTTGTGAAGTCCGGTGTAGAATTAGGCTTGAATTGGCGAAAGTTAGTTCTTGGCAATTTCCGGTCGGCAGTGGAAAATAGGCTATCGGGGTCGAAATAGAATTCTGACAGTTGGAACAGGTTCATAATGTTATTTTGGACTTGTCTGCAAAATTTCAGGTCAATCGGAGTCGATTTGGATAGTTTCGACATCATTGGTGGATTTTAGAAATATCAAAGTTCTTAGGCTTGAATTCGATGTAAATTTGGTGTTTTGATGTTAGTTTTGGTGTTTTGAGAGTGCAACTAAGTTTGAATGATCATATGTGAGGTGTTGGTAAGTTTGGTTGGGGTCCCAAGGGGCTCGGGATTGATTTCGGGTGGTTAACGGGCATTTTTGGACTTAGGAAAAATGCTGGTTTTCTGGTTTTTGTGCAGCAGGTTTTTACTCCCTGCGATCGCGTAAGGGGAGCCGCGATCGCGTAGTTCAATCAAGAAAGGCAGCATTATTACTCTCTGCGATCGCATATAAGGGTCCACGATCGCAGAGGTTGAGCAGCGTAGGCAGTGCGATCGCGTGGTCTTGATCGCAATCGCGTAGGGATAAGGCAGGCGCGTGGGGGCGAGGTCGAATAGTGTTCGCGATCGCGTGGGGTTGAAAATTTGTTCTCCACGATCGCGGCAGGGAGTCCGCGATCGCAGTGAAGAAATAACTTGGCATTAAATAATTAAACCCTCCGCGACTTAAACCTTATTTTTTACCATTGTTGTACGGAAAAGAGCTCTTGGGGGCGATTTTAAAGAGGGAAAATCAGTGTTCTTCATAGAGGTAAGCAATTTTATTATTAAAACTCAATTATGGATGATTATAGAACATAAAACCAGTGTAAATGCATGGAAAATCAATAGAAAAATTGGGTTTTAGGGCTTGAGATTATGAGACCTTTAGGGGTCGATTTGAGGGGTCAAACGAACTCTTGTTTTTGTGTTCTTTATGTGTACGGACTCATGAGAGAACGAAGAACACTTTTGTATAAAATTTTCTGAGTTTCGGGACGCGGGCCTGGGGGTCGGGTTTTGACCAATTTCGGATTTTTTAGATAAATTTGATATCTTCCGATTGGAATTCGTTCCTTAAGCACATATTGATGATAAAAACTGAACTTGGTAGATTTGTAGCCTTCAGAGGTTGATTCGAGAGGCAAGCGTGTTGTGGAATAGTTCCGGGCTAGTTTTGAGGTAAGTAATGTCTTTAAATCCTGTCTTGAGGGTATGAAACCCCGGACTATGCACCCTTTCACGGGTTTTTAAATGAAAAGGTGGAAACTTTTGAGATATATTCCTTACTTAGCTGACTATTGAGTTGCGAAACGACTTTTTAAAGCTTATTTCCATTAGTACTATATATACTTTATATGTTTTGGGCTGTAAACCAGGTTTGGGGCCTAGTGCCGACTTGTTTACCCCTTGGGGGATGTTTTACTATTATCCTCACTGGTATGTTATGATTTTTACTCACTCTTTTATGTGAAATTGTTTTTGACACTCAGAGTATTTTGATACTACTTCTTGAAAATGAAACACTATATTGGGGTCGAGAATCCGGTATATTTATGGCCTGAAGGGCAAATTGAGAGTATTTGACTGAGTGAGGCTGCTGGCCTATATTGTGAGGATGTTATGATATGAGTGAGGCTGCTGGCCTACATTGTGAGGATGATATGATATGAGTGAGGCTGCGGGCCTATATTGTGTGTGATTTATGCCATGTTGTGGCTTATTATAGCGCTTGGGCTGTAGGAGCCCTCCGGAGTCTAAAACACACCCCCGGTGAGCGCCGGTACCGATTGTGTGATGCCCGCGGGGCTTATGATGAGTGATGGTGAGGATGCCTGATGGGCAGAGTGATTATGAGGTTGCCTGATGTGCAGAGTGATAGTAAGGTTGCCTGATGGGCAGAGTGACTGTGAGGTTTCCTGATTGGCAGAGTGATTGTGAGGTTTCCTGATGGGCTGATACTGAAAGATATTGTTACGAGAAATGATTATGGCCCGAGGGGCAGTTTTATGAAGATTTTTATTGAGTTTTCAACTATGATTTACTTCGTTTTCAAACTGGTTTTTACTGAAATATTCTGATATTACACTTGGTTCGAAGGATTTCTGGAAACTAATTTCGAACTTATGTATTTGCTAAATACTACCTGGTGACTAGGTGTTTTACTGGTTTTGTGAATTGGTGTATCTGTACTGTGTGCTTTATATTTCTCAGACTGTGATTTATTTTCATTACTACTGAGTTGGCGTACTCATAAAGACTCCCTGTGCCTCTGTGCACAGATTCAGGTACCGGTATGGAGTAGTAGCTGCCTTGTTCGTTAGCAGCAGTTCACGGGATTTCGAGGTAGCTGTCCAGCGTCCACAGCTTCTCCATTTCCCTTCCTTATTTAGTTTTAGCATTTGATTCAGAGGCATATATTATAGTTTTAGCAGAGTTAGATTTATTTATTCTTAGATGCTCATGACTATTGACTCCAGTTCTTGGGGAGTTTTTGTTTAGGATTTGTTTAGATTATTATTGGGACGCTAAGACTTAATTTCATTATTTATGCTATGGTTGCATGCTTATTATTAAATTTTGAATTGTTATAATTGAATAAACGCGTAGTAAGATGATGGTTGACTAGCCTAGTTCCACGATAGGCGCCATCATGACCTGTTAGGATTTGGGGTCGTGACAGTGTCCAAAAACGGCAAGTGTACGACATCGTGATTTGTTTCAAAATAATTTCGTAAATAACTAAAAGCGGCTAGAAGTTAAAAATGCACAATAGGTTTAGATATGTAATAAATCAGATAATTAGGCCATCATTAATAGTTGAGCGACCGTGCTAAAACCACGGAACCCGGGAATGCCTAACACCTTCTCTCGGGTTAACAGAATTCCTTACCCGAATTTTTGTATTTCGTGGACTGTAAAACAGAGTCAAAATTCCTCGGTTTGGGATTTTCAAAAAAATAATAGTGTCCCGGAGCATCGTCAAAAATCCGGGTGGCGACTCTGAAATAATAAATAAATCTTGAATCCGAATAATGTCACTTAAAGTGGAAAAACTCCCTTATTACCCCTTCATTAATCACGGGGGTGGAAAAGGAGGTGTGACAGCTATGGCGACTCTGTTGGGGATCGAACCCAGAATCTCTGGTTCATTATCTGATTTTACGTGTTTAAACCTAATGTGCTAATTGCCGTATTTACCGCTTTGATATTATCTGAACTGCGTATAAAACTGTGCTGAAACCCTCCTTCTCTCTGAGCCTTCTAAATCATCTGGGAATTGTGCACTTCGTGTGACTTCTTTTTTGTTAGAGTCATCCAAATTTTAGAACAAGGTACGAACAAGTTGCAAAGCCGGTGAAGCTTCTGTATTCCCGGTACGCTGCCCTGACCTCGGCTTGAGCTGTCCGCTCAGGTAAGCCTTGTCTAGAACAAAACCCCAGGATATAAACCTAGTATAACATAGCCTCATGACGGATCCCTAGTAGGAACGATTATTTGCATCACGTGCATTCGACTTAGAGGACTCAACACAGGGCTGGGTCCGTCTAGGACAGGTGAACCCGAAATAAAATACCATCCTGTTGTATCTTACCTACTATGTGTACAATATTTTTTTTCGGCTTGTTTGTTGACCAAATAAAGAAAAAATAGCAGAAAAACCAAGAGTGAGATAGGATAGAAAATTTACCCGATTTTGTAAACCTTGATACATGAAAATGTCATGAAACTCTGCAAAAAATTTTGAAAGATGGAGAAAGAGAAAATGTATTTCAAAAAAAAAAAAAAAATTAATATCATGTTTCCCCGGTTCCGTCAAAATTGGCAGAACTACGCGGGTCTGATTCTCACCGGATGTGAGATACGTAGGCAAACCTCATCTTTGATGACCCAAAAGGTCATCTTATGTAAATTTAATTATGACTGTGTTTCGAGGCCTCGAAAGCCTTCGTCAATATCACCTCGATGTGCGTGCGCAGCCCGGGCGCGTAGCCGGGAAGTCTTTATGTGGAAACCTTATAAAGAGTTGAATTTAGGATAATTAATTGAATAAAGTGACTTTGGTCAACATTTTTGGTAAACGGACCCGGATCCGTGGTCTGACGGTACCGAAAGGTCCGTAGGAAAATATGGGACTTGGGCATATGCCCAAAATCGAATTTCGAGGATCCAAGTCCGAGAAATGAATTTTTAAAGAAAATTGTTTTCTGAAAATAATAAAGGCTTATGAAAATGAACCTTGATATGAAACCTGTGCTGCCGGGCCCATATTATGGGTTCGGAGACCGGAACAGGTTCAATATGTGTTATTTAAGTTATTTATGAAATTTGGTAAGAAACGGACTTGATTTGACGGGTTTCGGATCAAAATGGGAAATTAAGAGTTAGTGAAGTTTTGAGGATTTTCATGGAACTTGAAATTTGGTTTGGAATGTGATTTATGCTACCGAGGTCTGAATGCAATTCCGAGACCGGGAATAGTTCCGTTATGTTATTTATGACATGTCTGCAAAATTTGAAGTCATTCCTAGTTGTATAGGTCGGTTCGGCGCATCGTTATACAAATCTAGAGTTTGAAAGCCTTAAGTTATAAATTCAGGGGTTTCGGGATGTCATTTTGAGTTTTTACGTTGTTTTTAGTGTACCGTGGGCTCGAGAAAGTCCGTATAATAATTTGGGACTTGTTGGTATATTTAGACGGGGGCTCGGGTGGGCCCAGGAGCCTCCCGGACACCACACGAGGCTAAGAATCAGCAAAAACACTATTGGTGCAGCTGTAGCTGGTGTGACCGCAGGTGCGGTTTCCCAGCCGCAGGTGTGGATCCTCCGCAGGTGCGGAACAAATTCTGCAGGAGCGGGTCCGCTGGTGCGGAAACCACTCCGCAGGTGCGGTCCCCAGCCCCCTCTCCATTTTTCCGCAGGTGCGGCCCTTTTCTCGCTGGTGCGGGACCGCAGGTGCGAAAACCATTGTAGGCAGCCATATTTAAAAGTTCAAGGACGAGTTTCCTTTATTTCTTTTGCATTCAAAACTCCATTAGAGAGCTTCCAAGATTGAGCAACACCCTCCACGACCCCCCTACTCCCCCTAGTAACAAGGTAAGTAATTCCTCCTTAAATTCCTAAATTATACATATAATTCAACTAGATTAACTTCTAAAATATCAAGAATCATGACATTTTTGTAAGAATCTTAGGGCTCTTAGGGGTAAATTGTGAATTGTTCACTTATGTCCATGAATTCGAGTAGAAAAAACCTAATTATGATCCTTAGGCTCCGGGTAAATGATTTTTCGGGATTCGAACGTGTGGGCCCGGGGTCGAAATTCCAAATCCTTCAAGAATGCTTAAATTTTGGGATTTCTTATTAATTCTCCTTCTTTGAGCTTAGAATTGATTCAATTATACTATATTTGGCTAGTTGCGAGCCGTCGAGTGTAGATTTCGGAGATTCGGGCGCATCCTTGATCCGATGGGTGTTTTCATCGCGAGGTGAGTTTCCATTCTAACCTTGTAAGAGGGAATTGTCCCCATAGGTATTCTATGTGTTGTATGTTTGTGTTTAGGGGCTATGTGTGTACCACGTGACGAGAGTCCTTACGTAGCGACTACTATTGTCACGTCCGGGTAGCTTAGGACCCCAGCATGCCATGTATTCTGCCTTAAATGAACTATATGCTTAGATTCATGCTTTTATATATGTTATTGTTTCCCTGAGCTTTCATTTACTTAAATAATTGGAAAGGATTGTGGTGAAATGAACTTTACATTCTATGTGCGCATGTTGTCGTTTCGTAATTTACATCCCGCGAGCGATATGTAATTTCCTTCACTCTTATGGGAGCGGGCCGTACGCCACGACGGATTTATAATGCACTCTTGGTACGGGCCGGTCGATCCCTGGCAGTGCACCGGGATTTAATTAAGAATGCACTTTTGGTACGGGCCGGTCGATCCCCGACTGTGCATGGACGAAGTTACACTATGATATGATATGATTACATTGATAGACGCACTCTAGGTACGGGCCGGTCGATCCCCGGCAGTGCGTAGGCAGGATTATTGTTAAGCATGTACTCTTGGTACGGGCCGGTCGATCCCCGGTAGTCCATAGTAATTCTTTCTCATGACTCCGACCAATTGTCTTACTCCTGTGTGCGCATGTCTGTTTGGTACCGTTTTCCTGATTTGTGATTTGACAGATGTTTGGGAAAAGGGACAGGTAAGTTGTTATTGCTTGCAATATTTATTTGGAAACTCTGTATTCTCTTCACAATTGTGGTGCACTATTTACATGTCTACTGTTTTCCTTATATCCTGTTTTATACTGTTACTGTTGGACCTTAGTGAGTATCGAGTCGACCTCTCGTCACTACTTCTTCAAGATTAGACGGGATACTCACTATGTGCATATTTATTTATGTACTCATGCTGCACTTTCTACTCTTCTGTACTTGACTGTACAGGTACGGAGGCTGGTATACCTGATTATCAGGACGGTGCTAGGTATTGATCGCGTGACTATACTTCACGGTGATCTTCTCTTCCTGGCGACTTCCTGGCAGCACCCTGAAGTTTCTTTTGTCATATTCTCTATCTATTTCATTCAGACTGAGGCTTTGTATATATTTTAGACATAGTATATTCAGTTGTTTCCCGTGATACTCGTGACACTAGTTCCTGGCACACACGTAGTTTGTATTTTGGGTTTGGGTTGTGTATCTATATATATTCTTCGGTTTGGCCCTGTGCCTTTATATTTTCATGAGTTTTAATGTCGTATCATGCTAGCATTATGTTAATTGTTTAAAATTGGTAATTTTCGACATGTTTAGATCAGACGGGCAAAGGATAACATCTAGTGTCTTCTATATCGGCTTTCCTAACCCCGTTGTTGGGCGCCAACACTACCTGAATTGGGAATTGGGTCGTGACAACGTGGTATCAGAGCTTTAGGTTCACGTAGTCTCACCAGTCAAGGGCAAATCCAGTAGAATTTTGCGGATCGGTACGGAGACGTCTGTACTTATCTTCAGGAGGCTATAGGGTGTTAAGAAACTCCTCCTTGTTCAGATCCTATCGTGCAATCTATGATGTACTAAAATTTGATCTTCTACTCTCTCACAGATGGTGAGGACGCGTACTTCTCATGTTCCTGATCCGGGAGAGGCTGCTACCCCCGCCGTTCGAGGTCGTGGTAGAGGTTGGGGTAGGGCACCTGCCCGAGGTAGGGGGCGAGGGCGTCCCAGAGCTGTACCGGTTGCATCGATCAAGGATCCAGTTATTGAGGAGCAGGATGAGCTGCCTCCAGTAGCCCCTGCACCAGTTGATTTTATGACGGCGTCGGGCTTCCAGGAGGTCATGGGCCGCATGTTGAGATTCATGGACACTATGTCCCAGGAAGGTGTACTTCCAGTAGATCCTGATACTTATTAGGCAAGAGGGGGATTTCAGACCCCTACCGCTCAGGCCACCGGACAGGCAGCAGCACATCACACTCTGAGTACACCGCCCGTAAGTGGAGTTCAGCCTATGGTAGCACAGCCAGATCCTAGGCCAGTCGCAGAGGGTGACCAGCAGAAGATGCTTGATAGATGGACCCGACTTCGCCCTCCAGTCTTCGGGGATGAGAGGGGTGAGGATGCCCAGGATTTCATCGACAGGTGCAGGGACAGACTGCACAATATGAGGATACTAGAGTCACATGGGGTGGACTTCACCACATTTCAGCTTGAGGGCAGAGCTCGCCGCTGGTGGAAGTCATATGTTCTTAGCAAGTTAGCGAATTCTCCTTCTGTCACTTGGAGTCAGTTCACTCATCTATTCTTGGACAGATACATTCCACCGTCTGAGAGAGAGGAGCTTCGGGGTTAGTTTGAGAGGTTAGAGCAGGGGCAGATGTCTGTGACGGATTATGAGGCGAGGTTTTCAGAGTTATCTCGCCATGCTCTTATGATATTGCCCATTGATGCCGAGAGGGTGTGGCGATTCGTGGAAGGTTTACATCCGGATATCAGGACCTCCATGGCCATAGAGGTAGAGATGGGTACCCCATACCAGCTTGTAGTCGAGATAGCTCGACGAATTGAGGGTTACCGTACGAGGAGCAGGGAGCAGGGTCAGCCAGGTCAGCAGGGTTAGCAGGACAAGAGAGCCAGGTGTACAGGTGACTTCAGGGGTGCTCCAGTTAGGGGCAGAGGTCAGTTCGGAGGCGACCAGTTCAGTAGGCCTTCATATTCAGCAACTCCACTACCTCCCAGGGGTATTTCAGCGAGGCCTCAGTTTAGTGCCATGCCAGAGCGCTCTTACCATCCACCAACCATTCGGGGTGCACCCAGCGGTTACTCCAGCCGTTAGAGATCCTCCGGTTCCTATTTTAGTGCCTTGTCAGATGACCCTTACCGCCCTCCAGCTATTCAGGGCTCTTCTTCTTCTTCAGAACAACAGACTATGGCACCTAGAGGTTGTTTCGAGTATGGGGCGCTGGACCATATTATCAGGCAGTGTCCCAGGTATCGGGGCAAGGCCGTGCAGTAGAGTCACCAGCCTATGATTTCAGCACTAGCAGTTCGACTACCTAGGGGTGGGGGTCAGTTTGGCAGGGGTCGTCCTGGAGGGGGTCATTCAGCTCCAACTCGCCCTGTGGAGCTTAGTCTTCGGGTTCTGCAGCCAGATTCTATGCTATTCCGGCCAGATCAGACGCAGTGGCCTCAGACGCCGTGATTACAGGTATTATTTCAGTCTGTGGTAGGGAGGCTTCAGTGTTATTTGATCTAGGGTCTACGTATTCATATATCTCAACATTGTTTGCTCATTTTCTAGATGTTCCTCGTGAGACCTAAGGTTCTCCTTTGTATGTGTCCACTCATGTGGGCGATTCTGTGGTGGTAGACCGGATCTACCGATCTTGTGTGATTACTTTCTGTGGACTTGAGACTAGAGCCGACCTGTTATTGCTTGATATGGTTGATTTCGAAGTTATTTTGGGCATGGATTGGCTATCTCCTTATCATGTTGTGTTGGATTGCCATGCTAAGACAGTTACATTAGACATGCCTGAGTCTTCGAGGTTAGAATGGAGGGGTTATTCAGTTAGTGCATTCAGCCGGGTGATTCCTACATGAAGGCTCGACACATGGTTGGGAAGGGTTGCTTAGCTTATCTTGCTTTTGTGCAAGACACCACCGCCGAGTCTCCTTCCATTGATTCAGTGCCTATTGTTCGAGAATTCCCAGATGTGTTTCCTTCAAATCTTCCAGGCATGCCTCCAGATCAAGATATAGACTTCTGTATTGATTTGGCTCCAGATACTCAGCCTATTTCCATTCACCCTTATCGCATGGCTCCTAAGGAGCTAAAGAAGTTGAAGGAGCAGCTTGTGGAGTTGTTGGCCAAGGGGTTCATCAGTCCGAGTGTGTCACAGCGGGGTGCTCCGGTCTTATTTATGAAGAAGAAGGATGGGTCTATGCGGATGTGCATTGACTATCATCAGTTGAACAAGGTCACCATCAAGAACAAGTATCCTCTGCCGCGCATTGATGATTTGTTTGACCAGTTGCAGGGTGCTCGGGTGTTTTCTAAGATTAATCTGAGATCGAGTTATCACCAGTTAAAGATTCGGGCTTCTGATGTTTCGAAGACTGCCTTTCGCACCAGATATGGCCATTATGAGTTCCTAGTGATGTCCTTCGGCTTGATTAATGCCCCAACAACATTTATGGACTTGATGAATAGGGTGTTCAGGCCGTTTATCGACTCCTTCGTTATTGTTTTCATTTATGATATATTGATCTACTCACGGAGTCTGGGTGAGCACGAGTAGCATTTGAGGGTTGTGCTTCAGACCTTGCAAGAGCAGAAGTTATATGCTAAGTTCTCCAAGTGCGAGTTCTGGTTAGAGTTTGTGGCATTCTTGGGGCATGTGGTATCCAGAGAGGGTATCAAGGTTGATCTGCAGAAGATTAAGGCCGTTCAGAGTTGGTCGTGTCCTACTTCAGCTTCAAAGATCAGGAGTTTTCTAGGTTTAGAAGGCTAATACCGTCGATTTGTGGAGGGATTCTCCTCTATTGCAGCTCCACTGACTAGGTTAACTCAGAAGAATGCCCCGTTTCGGTGGTCAGATGATTGTGAGGCGAGCTTTCAGAAGCTCAAGGCAGCATTGACTTCAGCACCAGCTCTATCACTGCCTTCTGAGTCTGTGATGTATACTGTATATTGAGACGCTTCACGCGTCGGATTGGGATGTGTGTTGATGCAGGATGGCATGGTTATTGTTTATGCTTCGCGCCAGCTGAAGGTTCATGAAAAGAATTATCATGTGCACAACTTAGAGTTGGCGGCGATTGTTCATGCTTTGAAGATTTGGTGGCACTATTTGTATGGTGTGTCATGTGAGGTCTACATTGATCACCGCAGTTTGTAGTACTTGCTTAAGAAGAGGGACCTTAATTTAAGGCAGCAGAGGTGGTTTGAGTTGTTGAAGGACTATGATCTTACTATTTTGTACCACCTGGGCAAGCCGAATGTAGTAGCGGATGCTTTGAGCAGGAGAGCAGCGAGTATGGGTAGTTTGGCCTACATTACAGCTGAGGAGAGACCTTTAGCCTTGTACATTCAGTCCTTGGCCAATCGCTTGGTGAGATTGGACCTTTCAGAGCCTCGTCGAGTTCTAGCTCATGTGGTTGCTCAGTCTTCATTGTTGGGTAAGATTAAGGCTCGGCAGTTTGATGATCCATGTCTGGCAGAGATTCGAGATACAGTGGTCCAGGGTAGAGCCAAGGAGGTTACCTTAGGAGAGGATGGTGTCGTGAGACTCCAAGGCCGATTGTGTGTTCCTGATGTTGATGGCCTGAGGGAGAGGATTCTAGCGGAGGCACACAGTTCTCGGTATTCTATTCATCCAGGAGCGACAAAGATGTATCGTGATTTGAAGCAGCATTACTAGTGGAGGCGGATGAAGAAGGACATTGTTCAGTATGTGGCCAGGTGTCTTAATTGTTAGCAGGTTAAGTACGAGCACCAGAGGCTAGGAGGCTTGTTTCAGCAGATGCCAATTCCTCAGTGGAAATGGGAGCGCATCACCATGGACTTCATGGTTGGGTTGCCTCGGACTTTGCGGAAGGTTGACGCGGTTTGGATCATTGTGGATAGATTGACCAAATAGGCGCATTTCATTCCTGTGGCTACTACTTATACGACAGAGAGGCTGGCTTAGATTTACATTCGAGAGATTGTCCAATTGCATGGTGTGCCGGTGTCGATTATATCAGATCGAGGTCCTCAGTTCACTTCGCACTTCTGAAGAGCTTTGGACAGCGAGATGGGTACTCAGATAGACCTCAGTTAGCATTTCACCCTCATATTGATGGCCAGTCGGAGCGTACAGTTCGGATTTTGTAGGATATGCTAAGGGCTTGTGTGATTGATTTTAGAGGTCAGTGGGACCAGTTCTTACCTTTGGCGGAGTTTGCGTACAATAACAGTTATCAGTCCAGCATCGAGATGGCTCCATTTGAGGCTTTATATGACCGGTGATGTCGTTCTCCTATCGGGTAGTTTGAGCCTGGTGAGGCCAAGCTATATGGCACAGATCTGGTGAGAGATGCTTTGGAGAGGGTGAAGATTATTCATGAGAGGCTCCGCACATCACATTCCAGACAGAAGAGTTACGCAGACCAGCGGGCACGTGATGTAGCGTTCATGGAGGGAGATAAGGTTATGTTGAAGGTTTCGCCGATGAAGGGCATTATGAGATTTAGGAAGTAGGGCACGTTGAGTCCCAGGTTTATAGGCCCTTTTGAGGTGTTGAGGCGGATCAGAGAGGTTGCCTATGAGCTTGCTTTACCTCCAGCCTTATCAGAAGTTCATCCAGTTTTTCACGTATCCATGATTCGGAGGTATCACGCAGACTTCTCGCATGTGGTTGATTACAACACTATTCAGTTAGATGAGAAGTTGGGCTTCGAGGAGGAGCCAGTTGCTATTATTGATAGGCAGGACCGCCAGTTGAGGTCTAAGAGAGTTTCTGCCGTAAAGGTCCAGTGGAGGGGCCAACCAGTCGATGAGGCAACTCGGGAGTCCGAGTAGGACATGCGGAGTAGGTATCCACCGCTATTCAGCACTTCAGGTACGATTCTACGTCCGTTCGAGGACGAACGTTTGTTTTAGAGGGGGAGATTGTGATGACCCAAAAGGTCATCTTATGTAAATTTAATTATGACTGTGTTCCGAGGCCCCGAAAGCCTCCGTCAATCTCACCTCCATGTGCGTGCGCAGCCCGGGCGCGTATCCGGGAAGACTTTATGTGGAAACTTGATAAAGAGTTGAATTTAGGATAATTAATTGAATAAAGTGACTTTGGTCACATTTTTGGTAAACGGACCCGGATTCGTGATCTGACGGTCCCGGAAGGTCCGTAGGAAAATATGGGACTTGGGCGTATGCCCGGAATCGAATTTCCAGGACCCAAGTTCAAGAAATGAATTTTTAAAGAAAATTATTTTCTGAAAATAATAAAGGCTTATGAAAATGAACCTTGATATGAAACCTGTGCTGCCGGGCCCGTATTATGGGTCCAGAGCCCGGAACAGGTTAAATATGTGTTATTTAAGTTATCTGTGAAATTTGGTAAGAAACGGACTTGATTTGACGGGTTCCGGATCAAATAGGAAATTTAGAGTTAGTGAAGTTTTGAGGATTTTCATAGAACTTGAAATTTGGTTTGGAATGTGATTTATGCTTCCAAGGTCCGAATGCAATTCCGAGACCGGGAATAGTTCTGTTATGTTATTTATGACCTGTCTGCAAAATTTGAAGTCATTCCGAGTTGTGTAGGTCGGTTCGGCGCATCGTTATAGAAATCTAGAGTTTGAAAGCCTTAAGTTATAAATTCAAGGGTTTTGGGATGTGATTTTGAGTTTTTGCGTTGTTTTGAGTGTTCCGTGGGCTCGAGCAAGTCCGTATAATAATTTGGGACTTGTTGGTATATTTAGACGGGGGCTCGGGTGGGCCTAGGTGCCTCCCGGACACCACACGAGACCAAAAACTAGCAAAAAACACTGTTAGTGCAGCTGTAGCTGGTGTGACCGCAGGTGCGGTTTCCCAGCCACAGGTGCGGGACCGCTCCTGCGGTCCCAACCTCACAGGTGCGGATCCTCCGCAGGTGCGGAACAAATTCCGTAGGAGCGGGTCCGCTGGTGCGAAAACCTCTCCGCAAGTGCGATCCCCATCCCCCTCACCAGTTTTCCGCAGGTGCGACCCTTTTCTCACCGGTGCGGGACGGCATGTGCGGTCCCAAGGTCGCAGGTGCGAAAAACCCTGTAGGCATCCATATTTTAAAGTCCAAGGATGGGTTTCCTTCATTTCTTTTTGCATTCAAAACTCCATTAGAGAGGTTCCAAGCTTGAGCAACACCCTCCACGACCCCCCCCCCCCCCCCCTAGTAACAAGGTAAGTAATTCCTCCTTAAATTCCTAAATTATACATAGAATTCAACTAGATTAACTTCTAAAATATCAAGAATCATGAAATTTTTGTAAGAATCTTAGGGCTCTAGGGTTAAATTATGAATTATTCACTTAAGTCCATGAATTCGAGTAGAAAACACGTAATTATGATTCTTAGGCTCCGGGTAGATGATTCCTTTGAGAATTTTCGGGATTCGAACGTGTGGGCCTGGGGTCGAAATTCCAAATCCTTCAAAAATGCTTAAATTTTGGGATTTCTTATTAATTCTCCTTCTTTGAGCTTAGAATTGATTCAACTATACTATATTTGTCTAGTTGCGAGCCGTCGAGTGTAGATTTTGGAGATTCGGGCGCATCCTTGATCCGAGGGGTTTTTTCGTCACGAGGTGAGTCTCCTTTCTAATCTTGTAAGAGGTAATTGTCCCCATAGGTGTTCTATGTGTTTTATGTTTGTGTTTTTGGACTACGTGCGTACCACATGACGAGAGTCCGTACGTAGCGACTACTATTGTCACGTCCGGGTAGCTTAGGACCCCAGCATGCCTTGTATTCTGCCTTAAATGAACTATATGCTTAGATTCATGCTTTTATATATGTTACTGTTTCCCTGAGCTTTCATTTACTTAAATAATTGAAAAGGATTGTGGTGAAATGAACTTGACATTATGTGTGCGCATGTTGTCGCTTTGTAATTTACATCCCGCGAGCGATATGTAATTTCCTTCACTCTTATGGGAGCGGGCCGTACGCCACGGCGAATTTATAATGCACTCTTGGTACGGCCCGGTCGATCCCCGGCAGTGCACTGGGATTTAATTAAGAATGCATTTTTGGTACGGGCCGATCGATCCCCGGCCAATCATGGACGAAGTTACACTATGATATGATATGATTACATTAATAGACGCACTTTTGGTATGGGTTGGTCGATCCCCGGCAGTGCGTAGGCAAGATTATTGTTAAGCATGAACTCTTGGTACGGGTCGGTCGATCCCCGGCAGTGCATAACTATTCTTCCTCATGACTCCGACCGGTTGTCTTACTCCTGTGTGCGCATGTCTGTTTGGTACCGTTTTCCTGATTTGTGATTTGACAGATGTTTTCCTTATATCCTGTTTTATACTATTACTGTTGGACCTTAGTGAGTATCGAGTCGACCTCTCGTCACTACTTCTTCGAGATTAGACATGATACTCACTGGGTACATATTTATTTATGTACTCATGCTGCATTTTCTACTCTTTTGTACTTGACTGTACAGGTCCGGAGGCTGGTATACATGATTATCAGGTCGGTGCTAGGTATTGATCGTGTGACTATACTTCATGGTGAGATGCTCTTCCTGGCAGCACCCTGGAGTTTCTTTTGTCATATTCTCTGTCTATTTCATTCAGACTCTGTATATATTTTAGACATTGTATATTCAGTAGTTGCCCGTGATACTCGTGACACTAGTTCCTGGCACACACGTAGTTTGTATTTTGGGTTTGGGCTGTGTATCTATATATGTGCTTCGGTTTGGCCCTGTGCCTTTATATTTTTGTGAGATTTAATGTCGTATCATGCTAGCATTATGTTA
The DNA here is from genome assembly GCA_005239495.1 of Nicotiana undulata. NCBI lineage: Eukaryota > Viridiplantae > Streptophyta > Magnoliopsida > Solanales > Solanaceae > Nicotiana > Nicotiana undulata. The sequence goes on from ML297904.1 coordinate 83,558, forward strand.
ATTGTTTAAAATTTGTAATTTCCGACATGTTTAGATCAGACGGGCAAGGGATAACATCTAGTGTCTTGTATATCGGCTTGCCTAACCCCGTTGTTGGGCGCCATCGCGACCTTAATTGGGATTTGGGTCGTGAGATAATCGGTTCCGGCCCCTATTTTTTTTAAAATCCAAAAATATTTTCCTTTAGCTCCTTCGTTAGAAGTCTTTTTTTATAGAATATTTCAAATAAAGTAATAAGAAGTTTTTGTTTAAAACCCAACAAAAAAAATTTCTTCGTAGAAATCTTTCATTAAAAAAGAACGAAAACAAATCAAATCAAAATCCCAATAGAACATTTTCTACCTTTTATTTTTCATAATTGTTTTTAAAAAAAATAAAAAATTGAAAAAGAAAAAGAATATTTTCCTTTACTTCCTTCTAGGGAAAGTCTTTCTTTGAGACCTGAATTTTCAAAAATGCAAAAATATTTTATTTTACTTCCTTCTATAGAAAAGTCTTTTTTTTAAGACCCCAACTTTCAAAAACAAAGAAAAAAAAATTCTTTAATTCCTTCTTTAGAAAATTTTCCTTAGAAAATCCCCAAATAACAAATTTAAAACCAAAAAAATATATTCTTTCATTTTAGAAGTCTTTCTTTCGATAAGAAATCAAATCAAAATCCAAAAAAAAAAATTATATCTTCTATTTTTTTTTAGATCTTTTGTCCCCAAAAATTCAATAAAAAATCCAAAAAAAAAATATTTTCTTTCTTCTTTAGAAATCTTTCTTTCAAAAAAATTTTAAAAAAAATCAAAAAAAGAGAAAAACAAAACAACCAAATTCAAAAATCCTTTTTTCTTTAGAAGTTTTTCTCTCGAAGTTCCAAAAAACAAAAAAGCGAAATCCAATAGAAAAAAAACCAAAAATCTTTTTTTTTTCTTCTTTAAAAGTCCTTTCGAAAATTCAAAAAAAACATATTAAAAAAAACAAAAGAGTTAGGTAGGTTATTTACTTTATTCCCAATCTTCCCGAACTACGCAAGATTTGATTCATGCGGCGTCATGATACGTAGGCAATCCTCATCGGATTCGATCTTAGACAAAAAAAACAAAATTAAAAAGAGAGAGAGAAAAAAATAAAGTGAAAAAAAAGAGGAGGGAGAATAAAAAAAGAGTGACAAAAATAACTGAGAAAAACAAAGAGCGAAAAAATGAGAGAAAAGAAGAAAAAAAAAGAGTGATTATTCTAACATGCTTGTTTTTTTTGAAATAAAAGCCAATTAAAGGTGGTCGATTTGTTGGTTTACAATGGAACAAGCACCATTATCATTGATCCAAAGTCACGAAAACGCAAGTAGGCGAGTTAACAGTGAAAATTAAAAAGGGAGGCAAATGTGGGGTTGACTCTACCAGATTTGAGCAATAGGACATGGCCTGCTTGGGATGATTTGATAATGGGGAGACATGAGAAGTCGTCAAAGTTCTTTGGCAAATTAGTTAGTGTAAAAATTTCCATGTTGTCAATCTTGAAATCCGACAGCCAAAATGGGGAACAGTTTGATCAAAAGTCAAAATTTGAGTGCTGAATCCATATCAATAAAAATGGTTGAATGTCATAGTAGTACTGATATGCAACTTTGTGACAAAGATGTCGCCTAGCAACTTGAAAGTCGCTCTTCTTTTAGCCATGGTAGCTTATTTTGTCATCTTTTCTTCTTCTTTTTGTGCTATCGAACTTTTCTATCCTTTATTCAACAAATAAAAAGAGCAAAAACACAAAAAAATAAAATTGTCACTCATTTTGTGTCCATTTTGTGCATAGTTCTTTCCACGCTAGTTCTAGTCACATGACATGTATGTGGAAATTTTGGCCAGATCTTAGAAAACCGATTTAGTCTTGAATGATATAAGTGAGAAAGAGACACTTTTGAGGATGAATAAAGATTTGAGATACTTTGGAACTAAGGTCGAGTAAAATTTACTTTCAAATCATTGTGAAGATCGGGCTTGAGGATGTTTAATCAATTGAATCTTGGTTGAAAGTTTGGTATTAATTGATGAAAAGTGTCTTTCAACCACGACACACCAAGAAGATAGACATGTTCGTCAACGCTATGATTGCAAAGAGATAATATGTTTTGGCGTTCTCGAGGTTAGAAGGCCTTTTTTCTGCTATCTAAACACTTTATACCGTTCTCTACCCCTTTTGAGCCGGTGTCATTTTTCTTTGACCACTCTCTTTTGGAATCAAGTTTAGAGTCAAAAGCCCAAAAAAAAAACAAAGAAAATGAAAAAAAAAGTGAAAATAAAAAAAAAAGTCCATGCCCCGAGAGTACAAACTGAGGCGACTCTTAGAAGGTTCAAATGAAAAAAAAAAAAAAAGAACAGTCGAAGTCCATGCCCCCAGAAAATAAAAGTTGGGGCAACTTATTTTGAAAAAAAAACAAAAGAAAATGAGAAAAAGAAAAAAAGAAAAAAAGAAGAGAAAATGACAAAGAAAAAAAAAAGATGAAAAAAATTAGTTAGGCCAGATGTTTGAACTACGTTAGACCTGATTCCTTAAAAAATAGTATACGTAGGAAGCCTTACACGGTTCGGTCCAACCAAATAAGAGTCAAAAGAAAAAGAAAAAAAAAACATCTAGAAAAGTCCTCAGTAGCTAAAATAGGGCAGGAATTTTATTTCACTTTTAAAGAGTCGATTCCAATAGTTATAAGTTTATAACCCCTCATTTTGAGTCTACTTTAAGCCTTCATGCCAACTCTCATTTCCAATCCTATCCAAAATCCTTCCAAATAAAGACCTCCCGATGTGCCTTCAAGAATGCTAAGAGAAGCATGCAATGAGCAACAGTTGTCACGCGACATAGAACACTGTCAGTTGCTCACGCAAGAAAGCATGAAATGAACAACAGTTGCCACACGACATAGAACACTATCAAGTTGCTCACAAAAGAAAAAGAAAAAGAAAAAGAAAAGAAAAAATGAGAGAGTCTTACTAGTGAAAACCCTCACGGGCACTGTAAGGCGATGGTAAGTAGAGATAAATAAATGAGAGAGACTTGTTAGTGAAAACCCCTCGTGACACCACTAGTCAAAAGTGAGTCGTGAAGATGATGCAAAGGATTTGGCACGAACAAGCCCAGCTTCAAAGTCATAAGAATGATAAAAGGAAAGATTTTGTCAGTTTGATAGATCGGCCATTAAGTCCAAAATGCATGTCATGATCATTAAGGCTAGTTATCGTAAAATAAAAAGGGAAAAAAAGAAGAAAAAAGTGGGAAAAAAACTCTCCCTTCTGTCCTTCCCAACAGGGGCATTTCTTGTCAATACTTGTTTCTTTGTATCATTGTTTCCTTCACTATGAGTCAGTCCTTGTCAAAACAAGCAAGAAAAGATTTCAAAATCTGCTACTAGTTTTTCAGTTATACATAGCAAATTTGGCTAGCACATTCAGTTGTTACAGTCAACATGCCTCGAGGGTTCATGAAAAGTGGTTTCCCCCCAAAAAGACTCTTGTCATCCTACTTGGCACAAGCAAAGATTACTGGTGATTCCCTCTGACAGACAAATTGCTCCAAAAGGCAAGAAGCCAATCAATATATCAGAAAAAGTCGCATGAGCAAAGATCTCCTGTTGGGATATGGCTGACTGAGCCACAAATATAAATGGCACTGGGTGTTAAACAACCAGGGTTGATGCAGAGCAAAGAGCCTTTTGAAACTGACTCAAGTTGATTGAGCAAAATCCAAGCTGCCCAAGACTCAAGACCACAAACCGACCACCACTTTTTAAAACTAACAAAATTTTCTTTGTTTGAAACAGGAACAAAGCAGAGCAAGAGAGTTGGTTCAAAAACAAAAAAAGGAAAAAAAGAAGAAGAGAAGAATCGACAAAGGGAAGTTACTCAAATTTTTGCCTTTATCTGTGTGCATAAAAGGTTGCCTTTGCTCTTCACATTTTTCCTCCTAGGATAAAAAGTCCTAGTCTGAGGGATTTTCCTCCCAATAAAAATCTTAGTCTGATGAATCTTTCTCCTAAGATAACAAAAAAAGGACCTAGTCTGATGAACTTTCTCCTAGGATCAAAATCTTAGTCTGATGAATTTTTCTCCTAAGATAGAAAACCTAGTCTGATGAATTTTCTCCTAGGACAGAAATCTTAGTCTGATGAATATTTCTCCTAAGATAACAAAAAAGGGGACCTAGTCTGATGAATTTTCTCCTAGGATCGAAATCTTAGTTCGATGAATCTTTCTCCTAAGATAGAAGACCTAGTCTGATGAACTTTCTCCTAGGATAGAAATCTTAGTCTGATGAATCTTTCTCCTAAGATAAACAAAAAAGACCTAGTATGATGAATTTTCTCCTAGGATAGACGTCTTAGTCTGATGAATTTTCTCCTAAGATAACAAAAAAAGACCTAGTCTGATGAATTTTCTCCTAGGATTGAAATCTTAGTCTGATGAATTTTTCTCCTAAGATAGAAACCTAGTCTGATGAATTTTCTCCTAGGACATAATTCTTAGTCTTATGAATATTTCTCCTAAGATAACAAAAACAAGGGACCTAGTCTGATGAATTTTCTCCTAGGATCGAAATCTTAGTCCGATGAATCTTTCTCCTAAGATAACCAAAAAAAGACCTAGTCTGATCAATTTTCTCCTAGGATCGAAATCTTAGTCCGATGAATCTTTCTCCTAAGATAGAAGACCTAGTCTGTTGAACATTCTCCTAGGATCAAAATCTTAGTCTGATGAATCTTTCTCCTAAGATAACCAAAAAAAGACCTAGTCTGATGAATTTTCTCCTAGGATCGAAATCTTAGTCCTATGAATCTTTCTCCTAAGATAGAAGACCTAGTCTGATAAACTTTCTCCTAGGATGGAAATCTTAGTCTGATGAATCTTTCTCCTAAGATAACAAAAAAGACCTAGTTTGATGAATTTTCTCCTAGGATTGAAATCTTAGTCCGATGATTCTTTCTCCTAAGATAGAAACCTAGTCTGATGAAATTTTTCCTAGGAAAACAATCTTAATCTGATGAATCTTTCTCCTAAGATAACAAAAAAAAATGGCCTAGTCTGATGAATTTTTTCCTAGGATAGACGTATTAGTCTGATGAATCTTTCTCCTAAGATAAGAAAACCTAGTCTGATGAATTTCCTCCTAGGATAATTTAAAAAAAAGAGAAAAAAATAGTTTATTTATGTCCTCAAAAAATATGCATTGGTGCAATTTTTTTAAAGAAATGATTTTCTCAAATATAAAAAAAATTTGAAAAAAAAAAATCCTTCTTGGTTCGTTTTAGAAAAGGGTATACAATTCTCTAGTTTTGTTTTCCAACACAAGGTCTCCAATCCCTAGTTGATGATTTTTCAACATAGGGACTCCACTCCCTAATTGATGCCAGCATAAGTTGATGCCGACATAACTCGATGCCAACATAGGGTCTCCATTCCCTAATTGATGCCGGCATAACCCGATGATCTTTTCTTGATGACAGCATAACCTGTCAATTCTCTTCCAACATAGGATCTCCAATCCCTAGTTGATGATTTTTCAACATAGGGACTCCACTCCCTAATTGATGCCAGCATAAGTTGATGCCGACATAACTCGATGCCAACATAGGGTCTCCATTCCCTAATTGATGCCGGCATAACCCGATGAATCTCATTTCCAGACACCGGCATAACCCGATGATCTTTTCTTGATGACAGCATAACCTGTCAATTCTCTTCCAACATAGGGTCTCCAACCCCTAGTTGATTTTACCTAGGGCATAGGGTATCCACTCCCTAGTCTACAATAACTCCGGATGCACTGTTCCCGGCTTTTCACTTCTTTCAATAATAAAGTAGTATAGATTTCCTTACAATAACTCACGAAATTTTCCCAGTGAAAACTGGGGTAAGAAAATTTCGTTCGTTTTCTTTTTGATTTTGTGCAGATTGCATTTTTAGGACAATGGATTCGAGACGACTAAAAGAAGACGTCTCAATTCAGAATAAAAGAAAAGAAGAAAAAGAAAAGAGTTGTGTGAACAACTAATTTTCGACCACACCTAAATTATATACTATTTTAGTGTAAATATTTCTTTTAGGTATAATTTTGATTTTTTTAAACTTTTATCTCGCTCTTAATAGGTTTTATTTATAAAAAAAATTTAATTTAAACTAAAAACTACAAAAATATTCAACTTCTTAGAGCATAAGTTTTATTTCTATTTACAAGAGAAAAGAAAATTCACAAAAATTAATATTCATTTTTTTAATAAGTAAGTTATGGTATTATTTTTTTAGTATCATTTAAAGTAAATGTAAATATTTAAGCTTCCCAATCTTCTTGTCTTTATAATTTAATTTATCTTTTAATAAAATTAATTAAAAAAAAATTAACGTGAAAGAGATTAGGTTTGTTAACATGAAAGAGATCTGAATTTTTAAAACTTTTGTCTAGCATAAAGATATTAACTTAAAAGTTTATATTGTTATCTTAAAAATTTTATTTTTTAATAATCCTAATCCCATAATCCATCTTTTTAGCCTAAAAACTCCCACTCCCCCACGTCTCTCACCCACATGCCAATCCCCTAACTCCCTCCACTCTTTCACACTCACACACACATCACACACATACACACGATCTAACTCCAAAAACTCCTCACGAACTCAATTCACAGAAAGAGGGGTTAAGGATGAACCACTCCTATATATAGAGGATACGAAGGTGAATCAAGGGGAGGGGAAGAAGAAGAAGAACGAAAGACAAAAAGGAAAAGATTAAAGAAAATAAAAGCTTCAGCCATCTCACCCTTTAAAACACCATAGTTGCTGCTCTCTTCATTCTTCAATTTTAGAAATTTAAGTTCAAAAATGGGGTCAAGCTAAAGTGGGTTTTTGATTTGGAGTGTCTGTTCGAGATCGATTTTCCGTTCCTGCTTCGTATTGTTGCTGTATTTTCTTCGGGACTTCATCTTTTTGAACCTGTTGCAAAACTATATCTTTACATATTAAAGAAGAAGCACTTAACAGGTTCATTTATATTAATTCCTCTTTATTTTGCTAATTATAGTGAATCAAGCTTCAAAAAAGTAATTAAAAGATGAGGTTTAATTTACAATGATAATGTCTGCTTTCATCAGTCATGTTTGATTAATGTCTTTCCCAAGTGAAATCCGTAACCATGTAATTGGAAATTTTCTCATGTTTATATTTTTTGCCACTATAAATGAATAATTGTTCATTTTAATATGGTGAATCCATGTGATTGGGGGTCTGCAATTGAAAATTCCTATTCTGTAAGTAATAAAAAACATGTTGGCCATATTAATATTTGGTACCTTTGTGTTCGCTTTTGGTCTACTGTCTCATCATTACTTTTACTTTGTTTCGTTTGTGTTTGTGTTCATATGTTTTAGTGTTACGATTGTGTTCAAGTTTCTGTGTTATTTTGCTTCGTTTTGCCGTAATAGGCTTATCAATTACCTTTGGTTGTATTTCATGATTTGTTAGTTTGAAGACGTTAAAGATTCTGTTTGAATCTTGTAGGAATTGGCCTTTTTAAATGTATATGGGTTTAGATAGAAAATGATCCAAAATATTAACAAGGCTACAAGCTAATACACTTCCCTATAACTAATTTATTTTATAACTCTCACAATAATTTCATAACGCATTACCCCACAATAATTTCAAACTAGTTTTATTTTTAAAACGTTTCTTAATAATCGCTAGTATGCTTTAGGCACGAATTTGATTAATCAAATTATCGTGGTTATGTACACGTTCGCATGACATAACTATGATTCTCAAAATAAATCACGATATGAATTCGAGCAACCTGGACCAAAAACAATCTTCATTATTAATAAAGCATGATAAATGGTGTACACGTACACGTGACATGATTTAAGCGCTGATTTCCAAAATAAATCGAAGTTCGCGTTCGCGCGAATTTTGTCAAACAATTTAAAATAATAAAGTGTTATTAATTGTATAGACGTACGCGTGACATGATTCTTGACGCGCCAAACGAAAAGAGTACACGTACGCGTGACTCATTTTAAGATAATTCTGAAACAATCGAGTAATTAAAAAGCGGTAAAAGGTAAAATGTACATAGGTTCTAAAATATGCAATTAAAATAATTTAATTAAGCCAGGTATGATTAAAGCGACCGTGCTAAAACCAAGGAATCCGGGAGTGCCTAACACCTTCTCCCGGGTTAACAGAATTCCTTACCCGGTCTTCTGGTTTCGCAGACTTTAAACAGAGTCAAATTTCCTTGATTTGGGATTTTATAATAAATGGTGACTCAGAACACCGTAAATAAATAATTCCAAGTGGCGATTCTGAAATTGAATGAATAATCCCATATCAAATCATGTCACTTTAATTGGAAAAACTCCCTGATATCCCTTTCGGAAAAGGGAGGTGTGACAGCTTTGGAGACTCTGTTGGGGAGAAGAACCCAGAACTTCTGGTTCATGGTTCAAAATTCGAGCTTGTAATATGATTTATATTTGGCTTTATTGATTTGATGTTATTATATTTTTTGGGCCTAATGTGCTAATTGCAGCTTATTTACCGCTTTGATATGATTTGAATTGTATTAAACTGTCTTCTTACGCCTCCCTTCTGAGTCTTCTGAATTTATGGTGCACACGTGCGCGTGGCCCACTTTTCTGTTAGAAGTCATACCAATTAGAACGAGGTTGTGGTTCAGTAACTAGGCCGGGTAGACTTTCGTGCTCCCGGTACGTTGCCCCCACCTCGGCTCGAGCTGTCCGCTTGNTGGCCCACTTTTCTGTTAGAAGTCCTACCAATTAGAACGAGGTTGGGTCAGTAACTAGGCTGGGTAGACTTTTGTGCTCCCGGTACGTTGCCCACACCTCCGCTCGAGCTGTCTGCTTGGGTAAGCCATGTCTAAAACACTCCCCTTAGGATTTAAACATAGAATAACATAGCCTCATGCCGGATCCCTAGTAGGAACATTTGTTTGCATCATGTGCATTTGACTTTGGGGACTCAACACAGGGGTTGGGTCCGTCTAGGACAGGTGTACCCGAGAATTAAAAGACCATCCTGATGCATCTTGTGTGCTACTTGTGCATTATGTTTGATTCGGTTTGTGCATGTTGACCGGTTTCTAAAAAAAATATATACAAAAATAAAAATAGAAAAATTGAAGGAAAACCAGAAGGGAGAAAATAGGAGAAAGAAAATTTACCCAATTTTTGAAAAATCTCGGTATTTACCCAAAAAAGGATTATTAAAAAATAAGACTGAAATTTTCAAAAGTGTCATCCTATTCCTGAACTATTACCATACTACGCAGGTCTGACTCTCACTGGATGTGAGACACGTAGGCAACCTCCATAGGGTCCGGCCCCATTTTAAAAAAAAGGGGAGGGGGGGAATGTGTCTAGTGTTTTCTTTAAGAAGACCCAACTTCGGTTAATCCCCAACCATTTTTGTCGGAATAGCCTTAGAACATCTTCATAATTGTCGAAAGGGCTGTTCTCACAAGAACGAACATGTCTGTCAATTGAGCATCATTTTTACCATCATGCCCATCCCGACCCTAAAGCTATCTTTGGAAGTACGAAGGGGCCATAATTGCAAAAATAGCCACCCTCTATTTGATTTTGAAAATTGAGTTATATAAAAAAGATTGTTTTACAAAATGAGTGCATTGGTTCTGTCTTTTGAGACTAGTGTCAACCCTAACCTTAACCACCCACAGGTATATAATGAGAACTATCCAGAACACACCATTGACAGTTGTAGATGAGGCTCCACTTCAGCTTCAGATGTGGTGGTATGACTTAGGAGAAGATGGTCAGAAATGGGTCACTAAGTATCTGGGGGCCCTCACAGATATTATGAAAATTAAACCACGCGATGATTTGATTAAGGCACTAGTGACTTTTTGGGACCCTGTTCACAATGTCTTCCGCTTCTCCGATTTTGAGCTTACTCCTACTTTAGAAGAAATAGCTGGATATTCCGATTTTGGCAAGGATTTGAGAAACCAGAAGCTCATATTTCCGAAGGCTCCCTCTATACAGCCGATTCTACGGTCTTTTGAACATCAGTAATCAAATCAGAAAGACCAACATAGTCAAAGGGTGTTGTTCTTTCTACTTCTGTATTCTAGGTTCGGGCAGCCAAATGGGTTTGAAATTCATGAAAAAGGCCTAACCAACAAGCCAGGACAAGGACACGTGGCAGATTCACCGTCGTTTTGCCTTCATCGTGGCTTTTCTAGGAGTCATGGTCTTCCCAAACAAAGAGCGAACAATTGATATCCGCATAGCCAGGGTCGTACATGTCCTTACTACCAAAGAACATCACACTCTTGCCCCGATCATTCTGTCAGACATTTATCGGGCATTGACTTTGTGTAAGTCCGGGGCAAAATTCTTCGAAGGGTGCAATATTTTGTTGCAAATGTGGTTGATTGAACATCTCCGACATCATCCCAAGTTCATGCAGTATGGTCCGAGCAAGGATAATTTCATTAAGAGTTACGAAGAAAGAATAAAAGATTATAACTCTCCAGAAGGAGTGGAAGCTTGGATATCCCACCTAAGATCCTTAAATGCAAGTCAAATTGAGTGGACTTTGGGGTGGCTCCCGGTAAGAGAGGTGATACACATGTCGTCCCTAAAGAGTTATTTGTTGTTATTGGGTTTGAGAAGTGTCCAGCCATATGCGCCACAGAGAGTCCTAAGGCAGCTAGGAAGGTATCAAGTGGTTCCTGATGATGAAGATTTGAGTGCACAAGTGATTGAGCTACACCCTGAAGCCCCACTCCCTGAGGCTTTAATCCAACAAATTTGGNTGAATCCCCACTCCCTGCGGCTTTAATCCAATAAATTTGGAATGGTTGTCGCTACTTGAAAGATGATACCCAAGTGCCAGATCCTACGAAGGGTGAGATAGATCCGGGTTATGCTAAGTGGTTCCAAAAGAGATCTCGCGTGGATGATGAGCGAGATCTCGAGCCCAAAAGACCCGTAAAAAGGCCACATGTTTAAGCCTTTGATGATAAAATCCAAGAACGGTTGGCTTGGGGTGAAAAAGAAAAGGGATACAAAGCAACTATTCATGCCCTAGAAGAAAGCCTGAGAAACCTCAATTTTGAGAAAAACATACTAGTACAAGAAGTGGAAGGTGAAAAGAAGAGTTTGATCCGTCAGAATGAAGCTCTCCGTGTTCGGCTTCAACAGATGAAGAAAGCCTCTGAAGTACCAGTGAGAAGTTGGAAAGACCAGAGAACTATAGCCAATCTGATGGAAAAGGTGCAAGATTATGATTCCATTTTGGCAAAGACTGAAGAGGAGTTGGACAAATTCAAGGAAACAATCGTACAGTTAAGTGAGAAGGCCGAATCAAGTAAGGAGCACCAAGCAACAAAATTTGAAGAAGAGAGGGCTCAATTCGAGAGAGAGAAGGCCCATTGGGTACGTTCAAAAGCTCAGCTCCATGCACAGTTAGAAGAAATGAGAAGGTACAATAGAGAATACCAGCATGCAGATTTTGACAGGGAGAGGGATCAGGAGAGAATCGAGTAGGCTAGACTTCGGGCTCAATTGAAGTCAGCTTTAGATCGCGAGGGCCACATATGGGAGATAGCCACCACTCGTCAGCAGCAGTTACAAGATCGAGACCAGAATTTTCAGTATTTCAGAGAGCAAGTCCATGATTTGGCTGTTTATACTGCTCAAAGCTATGTGAACTGCCAAGGGATGGATTATGAGAAGTTTTTTAAGCATGCACCTACTTTTGCCCGCCATCTTGCAGCAGAGTTAGAAAGGATGTATCGTATATTGGGGGGTCAGCCAGGACAAGCCCCACCATGAGAAGATGTGCCAGTGGTTGAAAACAGATGATTCTGGAGTTGAAATTTAGTCTAGTTGTTGGAACTTTTCATGTCGCATTTATTTTATTTTGAGTCATTGTTTAGTCTTTTAAATTCTTGTCTTTTAATTTTGTCAAAGTCTGTTAAGTCGTTTTGATGTAATGTTCTTTCTGTCATTATATTTTGATCTATTTCGTTTTGTTAAAAAAAAAGACCATTATTTTATTTATTTTTTTCTTTTTTTCTTTTTTTCTTTTTTCTTCATGAACTACGTAATGGTCTGATTTATGCAGCGTCATGATACGTAGGCAATCCCCATCGTATGCGATCATAACCATAATTAATCTATAAAAAAAAGGATTTTAGGAATAAATAAAAGAGAGAGAACGCTAAATTCAAGATGAAAATAAACCAATAAACCAATAAGCCGGGATGAAGCATGAAGCCTGTCAAACTCATTCTAGAAATGAAAATGGCATTAAGTGCATGACATATAATGTGTGATTAATATCTGCAAAATGCCTAACTCTAACACGTTTGATGTTTGTCATCTTTTGATAAAAGTTAAACAGAGGTGGTTGGTTTGTGGTTTAAACTGGCGACTCACCCATACAACACAAGATCAAAAGGAAAAAGTAGCATGGCAAACAACAGTGAGAATGAGTCAGATAATGATGATATCCATGGACAATTGGTCGAACAAAGTTCGGGACTGGATGAAGAAGTAAGAGTGTTGAAGCAACAATTGGCAGAGATGTACCAAGCTTGGGCGAATGGACATGCACCGCCTCCACCACCCAAAGGGTCTTCGGATAATCTTCATAATGTGTCAGTTGCAAATCAAGTGCCCATCTCCCTAACAAGTAACCCATTGTACCAACCTGGATTCAGTCCGAGCATTAACCTTCCCACTATCCCCAGTACTTCCATTCCACGTCCTCCAACCGCACCTCTCGGAAATGACCCACATACTGTACCCATTGTCCCTACATCCATTGTTCCTCAACCAACTCTTGCTCAAAAATCCAACAATGATCCGCAATTGAATGCTCAACATTACTCTCCAGAACTAAATTTCAAGGTTTAAGATTCATACAAGCATACTCCTCAGAACATGTTCCCAGTTGAGATTGAAAATCCTGACAAGAATACGGAACAAGAGGAAATGACTAGAAAAATGAAGAGCTTGAAACAAACCATGAGAAACATACATGTTTTGGGAGGCCACAAGAGTGTGTCATTTAACGATCTATGCATGTTCCCCCATGTCCATTTGCCACCCGGTTTCAAGACCCCCAAGTTTGACAAGTATGACGGGCATGGTGATCCCATCGCCCATTTGAAGAGGTATTGTAACCAATTAAGGGGAGCAGAAGGCAAAGAAGAATTACTCATGGCTTATTTTGGGGAAAGTTTGACTGGAATTGCTTCAGAATGGTTCATAGATCAAGACATCTCTCACTGGCATGTGTGGAACGACATGGCTCAAGACTTTTTCCAACAATTTCAGTACAATATTGATATAGTGCCAGACTGTTCCTCCCTCGTCAACATAAAGAAGAAACCAACAGAAAGATTCAGAGAATATGCAATCAAGTGCAGAGAGCAGGCTTCTAGGGTCAAACCACCAATGAAAGAGGCAGAAATGATTGACTATTTTCTCCAAGCTCAGGATCCTGATTACCTCCATTATATGTTAGCCGCCATTGGTAAACCTTTTGCTGAGGCGATTATGATAGAGGAAATAGTTGAGAACAGCATGAAATTGGGCAAAATTGTGAGTCAGTCAGCCCTTAAGGCTATCACGCAAGCAATTCAAAGTGGGTCAGGCAGTTTCGGAAACCGGAAAAAGAAAGAGGAAGGATCCATGATGGCATCTAAGTTCAGAGGAGTTCAAAGAGAGGTAGTTCCTTCTTATGTGCAGTTCCAACAAGAACAATCCAATTCTCCTCAACATTACTATCCACCTCAGGGGCCCCTATACTCAGTTCCCCCACAATAATACACAGTGTTTAATGCTCAGGCTTATGCTAGGCCTCCCAATCACCAGAAACAGCGGGCACCGATTCCACAAGGCTCCCGTCAACTTCGCCCGAATTTTCAAGCATCATATAATACTCATCCTCGACCAGGATATGTGAGAGAGGAGGAACCAAAGAAAGAGTTCACCCCAATTGGAGAATCTTATACAAGCCTATTTCAAAAATTGATGCAATTGAAGTTGATTGAACCTGTCATGCCGCGTTATGTGAATCCAAATTCAAAAGGTTTTGACTCAAATGCAAGATGTGAGTATCACTCAAACACCCAAGGTCATAGTACCGAAAATTGTTGGACATTAAAGAAAGCCACTGAAAATTTGATCGAAGCAAAGGCAATTGTGGTGCCAAACAATGAGGATACTCCTAATATCACAAACAATCCACTCCCAACTCATGATAATACAAATTTTATTGGGATGATTTGTGATTATCAGGATTATAAGCAGTCTGGAAAGACAAAGATGGTTGTTGGAACCATAGGTCAAGAACCAAAAGTGATAGTAATCCCGCCGCATTTGGCACCGTTGTTGTGAAAGGTGCGAGTTCAAGTTTGAATTTGGTAGGTTCTGGAAAAATTATTCTCTATGTCCCTTGAAGCACAAAAAAGGTTGAGGTTCAATTGGGTGGGACAAAAGTTTACATCCCTGGGGGTATTCAAAAGATTGTTCCAAATAATGGTTTGAGAAATATAATAGAGCCAGTTGTGATCCGATCTGCTGCACAGCTCCCAGTGACAAACGCAAAAGCTATTCCTTGGAATTATAACAAGACTGTCATGACATACAAAGGAAAAGAGATAGTTGAAGAAATAGATGAAATGGGGGGCTTGACCCGCTCTGGAAGATGCTACTCGCCAGAGGAATTGAGAAAAGCTAAGCAAGCCAGGGAAAGTCACATGCCAGTGAAAGAACCCGTTGCAGAAAAAGAAGCGGAGGAATTCCTTAAGAAGATGAAAATGCAAGACTACTCAATCATTGACCAACTAAGGAAAACCCCTGCTCAGATATCTTTGTTATCTCTGCTTTTGCACTCAGAAGAACATCGCCGTGTGTTGATCAAAACTTTGAATGAGGCATATGTCTCAACAAAGACAACGGTGAATCAACTAGAAAAAATGGCTGAAAGATTCTTTGAAGTGAATAAGATTTCCTTTAGCGATGATGATTTTCCTGAGGAAGGGGCTGGGCAAAATAAAGCTTTGCATCTTATGGTCAAATGTGAAGGGCATTACATAAAAGGAGTCATGATTGATGGAGGCTCGAGTGTAGATGTATGCCCTCTTTCTACTCTACAACAAATGAACATTGACACTAACAGAATTCGAACTAGTAGTGTCAGCATCAGGGCTTTTGATGGTTCTAGAAGAGACACTATTGGGGAAATCGAACTCACCATGACAATTGGCCCGGTTGATTTTAACATTGTATTTCAAGTGTTGGATATGAAAACTTCCTATAATTTTCTTCTTGGAAGGCCGTGGATCCATATGGCTAGAGCTGTACCATCCACCCTACATCAAATGGTCAAATTTGAGTATGACAGGAAAGAAATTATTATTCGTGGGGAGGACGACTCATCCGTCTATAATGACCCGTCCATTCCATGTATCGAGGCCAAGGAAGGATGTGAATCCCTCATATATCAAACATTTGAGGTGATTGAGGTGGACCGAGTGGAAGAAGGAAAACCAATTCTGCATCCCCGTCTTTCAGCCACATCTATGATGATAGCTTCACTAATGATGAGGAACGGCTATGAACAAGGAAAAGGATTAGGATCCTCTCTGCAGGGAATTGTGAACCCCATTGCTCCCTTTTTGAAGAAAGATACCTTTGGTTTGGGTTTTAAACCAACATCAGCTGACAAAAATAGAGCCAAGGCCCGCAAAAAGAATGGTTGGAATTTGTCCAAACCAATCCCTCACATCGCTTATTCTTTTGTCAAGCCACATATTGAAGAAGTACAAAATCTTTCTACTCAGGATGACATTTATGAAGTCTGCCAAGGACTCAAGGAGATGTTCTATGAGATCAATATGGTTCAAGTTAGCGAGGGCCCTAGCCGTGCAAGTGTTCAACTGATTGGTCCGGATACTTCGCTCAACAACTGGGAATCAACTCCTATTCCCATCAGGAAGGAGTCTTGGTAGTCTGTTTTGTTGCTTTTTCTGTATTTGGATTATTTTAAGGGTTGTAATCCAGATATTTTAGGTTAAATGCTTTGCTTTGATGTTAATCCTTCTATCCTTTCAAATTCAATGAAATAAAGTTCCAGTTTCATAGTAAAATTCTGTCTTTTCCTTCCCCTAATTTTTGTTTATTTCTTATCATTTTCAGTTTTGTTAATGCTGGCTTTAAAAACATGACATGCACGCGGAATTCATGCCCATGTCTTAAAAAGCTGTCTAATCTCGAAATAATGAATCAAGAAGTTGAGTATGATGAAGATGAGGCTTTAAAGGAAATAAAAAGGGAATTGGATCAATTTGAGAATAAGCCTAAGCCTAATTTAAATGAAACTGAGGCAATTAACCTGGGAAGTCCTGAAGAAACAAGAGAAACAAAAATAAGCATTCATACTGAACAAAAGACGAGAGATGCCATAATTCAAGTTTTGTTCGAGTATAGAGATGTATTTGCTTGGTCGTATGATGACATGCCGGGTTTGAGTGCCTATTTAGTGGTTCATAAACTTCCCACACATCCTAATTTTCCACCAATCCAACAAAAACAAAGGAAGTTTAAGACAGACATGAGTGATAAGATCAAAGAAGAAATCACGAAGCAACTAAGTGCAAATGTGATCAGGGTCGTCCGATACACTACATGGTTAGCAAATGTTGTGCCGGTTCCGAAGAAGGATTTAAAAAAAGCAAGTTGAAAAGACAACTTTCCTCTACCCAACATTCATATCCTTGTTGACAATTTTGCTAACCATAAGATCCAATCTTTTTTGGATTGTTATGCCGGGTATCACAAAATTCTGATGGATGAAGAAGATGCAGAAAAGACCGTCTTCACCACTCCATGGGGAACTTATTGTTATAGAGTCATGCCATTTGGTTTGAAGAATGCAGGGACAATTTACATGAGGGCCATGACTACCATATTCCATGACATGATGCACAACGAGATTGAAGTGTACGTTGATGACGTGATCATTAAGTCCAGAACACAAGATGACCACGTGCAAGACTTGAAAAAGTTCTTTGAAAGGCTACGAAGGTACAATTTAAAACTCAATCCAGCCAAATGTGCATTTGGAGTTCCTTCTGGGAAGCTTTTGGGTTTTATAGTTAGTCGAAGAGGCATTGAGTTAGATCCATCAAAGATAAAGTCCATTCGAGAGCTTCCTGCCCCAAAGAATAAAAAAGAAGTCATGAGTTTACTCGGGAGGTTGAACTACATCAGTAGGTTCATCGCGCAACTTACAACCACATGTGAGCCTATTTTTAAGTTGTTGAAAAAGAACGCTGCTATCAAGTGGACAGATGAGTGCCAAAAAGCTTTTGATAAGATCAAAGAATATTTGTCAAATCCCCTTGTTTTGGTACCGCCGGAACCTGGTAGGCCTATGTTCTTATATATGTCAGTAATGGATAGTTATTTTTGTTGTGTTCTGGGTCAACATGATGCCACAGGCAAAACGGAACAAGGAATCTATTATTTGAGCAAAAAGTTTACCACTTATGAGGCAAAATATACTCTTTTGGAAAGGACATGTTGCACCTTAACTTGGATCGCCCAAAAGCTTAGGCATTATCTCTTGGCCTATACAAAACTTACCTCATATCCCGGATGGTTCCCCTGAAGTACATCTTTCAGAAGTCGATGCCAACAGGCAGATTGGCAAAGTTGCAAATCTTGCTCACAGAGTTTGATATTGTTTATGTCAATCGTACGACCATGAAGGCACAAGCTTTGGCTGATCATTTGGCAGAAAACCGGTTGATGATGAGTATGAATCTTTGAACACATACTTCCCAGATGAAGAGGTTAATTTAGTTGAAGAAGTAGTCCAAGATGACAGTCAAGTTTGGAAACTATACTTTGATGGAGCGGTCAACATCAAAGGCGTAGGGATTGGGGCAATTCTTGTATCACCTACTGGGCAGCATTAACCTACCACAGCGCGACTTCGTTTCTTCTGTACAAATAACACGGCGGAATATGAAGCTTGCATCATGGGTCTGAACATGGCAATAAATCTAAATGTGCACGAACTGTTGGTGATGGGAGATTCAGATTTGCTTATTCGGCAGGCTCAAGGTGAATGGGAGACTCGAGATATCAAGCTCATTCCATATAGACAATGTGTGGAAAATCTTAGCAAAAGGTTCAAGTCCATCGAGTTTAGGTACATTCCCAGGTTTCATAATGAATTAGCTGATGCCCTAGCCACCCTAGCCTCAATGCTTCCATACCCGGGCAATACCCGCATCGACCCGTTAGAAATTCAAATTCGGGATCGACATGGTTATTGCAATACAATTGAAGCAGAACTAGATGGTGAGCCATGGTACCGTGATATCAAGCAGTATCTGAAAACAAGAGAATATCCGGAACATGCTAATAGGGATCAAAAAAGAACTATTAGGCGACTCTCTAATGGTTTCTTTTTGAGTGGGGAAATCCTATACAAAAGAACTCCGGATTTGAATTTGTTGAGATGTGTGGATGCCAAAGAAGCTGAAATGATTATGAATGAGGTGCATTCGGGAGTTTGTGGTCCGCACATGAATGGATATGTTCTAGCAAAGAAAATCTTTCGGGCAGGATATTATTGGCTTACTATGGAACGCGATTGCTTTCGTTTTGTTCGCAAGTGCCACCAGTGTCAGATTCACAGTGATTTGATTCACTCGCCTCCTTCAGAGTTATATCCTATGTCGGCTCCTTGGCCTTTTGTTTCTTGGGGAATGGACGTTATTGGCCCAATTGAGCCAAAAGCTTCAAATGGGCATAGATTCATTTTGGTTGCAATTGATTACTTCACCAAATGGGTGGAAGCTATTACATTGAAGGCAGTCGCCAAGAAAGCAGTAGTAAACTTTATTCACTCCAACATCATCCGTCGTTTCGGTATTCCAAAAACCATAATTAGAGATAATGCTGCTAATTTGAATAGTCATCTGATGAAGGAGGTATGCGAACAATTTAAAATTGAGCATCGCAATTCTACTCCTTACCGGCCCAAAGATAATGGAGATGTTGAAGCTGCAAACAAGAATATCAAGAAGATTATTAGGAAGATGGTCCAAGGGTCTAGACAATGGCACGAGAAACTGCCTTTTGCTCTTTTGGGATACCGGACAACTGTCCGTACATCAGTTGGCGCAACGCCCTACTTGTTGGTTTACGGCACTGAAGCAGTCATACCTGCGGAAGTTGAGATTCCCTCTCTCCGAATCATTGTTGAAGCAGGAATTGAGGACACTGAATGGGTCAAGTCCCGATTGGAACAATTGAGTTTAATTGATGAAAAGCGTTTGGCAGCAGTTTGTTTTGGTCAGTTATACCAACAAAGAATGGCACGCGCTTATAATAAGAAAGTGCGCCCAAGACAGTTTGAGGTAGGACAACTTGTTTTGAAACGTATCTTTCCGCACCAAGAAGAAGCAAAAGGAAAGTTCTCCCCGAATTGGCAAGGTCCTTACCTCGTCAAGAAAGTATTGTCAAAAGGAGCTCTACACTTGGCAGATATAGAAGGAAAGGTGACTGATATATCTGTCAACGCGGATGTGGTCAAGAGATATTATATCTGACATGACTCTGTTGGGGCATTTTATACTTAGCATTCTTAGGTTGGGATGACGAAAGGCTATCATTCTCGCTACCCAAACACTGGTCAACCCTAGTTAGCCCTTTGAAGCCTTGTTTATATTATCTCATTGTTTTCCCCTCTTATTGAACCAATGTACTTTATCAAAAAAAAATCAAAAAATCAAAAAAAAAAAAAAATTCAAAACAAGTTCATGTTAATTGAACTACGTCCGACTTGATTCCAAAAGGATACGTAGGCAGCCTCACTCTGGGCTCGGTCACACTAAAATAAAAATTCACATTTCCTAGTATTCAAAAAAACTGGGGCATGATTTTATTTTATTTTTCGACGGTTTTTCCGTCAAAATGGTTCCAAATGTTGTAATTCAGTTTTATAGTTCTTTTTACCTTTCCCTTTTAAGACCTTCTGATCAGCTTTCGAGGATGCTAAGTTGGTATATCACGGTGATGCCTCAGCCATTGTAAAGAGAGAAAAATAAAATGAGAGAGTCTTATCGGTGAAAACCTTCACGGGCACTATAAGGCGATAGTGAGTTGAGAGAAAGGCAAATGAGAGAGGTCAATTGGTGAAAACACACAAAGGGCGGCATTGATCGATTTAGGCCTTCACATATCCCGGCACAAGCATGGTTATGACAATTAACTCAGTTTCAAAGTGAAGTTTAAAACAGATTTTGAGAATTAGACAGCACAGACGGATCAGGCATCCAGTCCAAAATGCATGTCATGTTCATTGAAGTCATCATATTCCTCCAAATAAGTCCTTTTTATTTTTATTTTTCTTCTCGGAAAGGTACACTTCTTGAATAAGTTGTAATACCTATTAGTTCACCTTCTTGTTTTCTTTCCTACTATTCTTTTTGAGTTCTTTTCAGTCTATTTTCGTTAAGGCAAAGCAAAGAAAAGGCCGGAAAATTGGTTACAGTTTCCCTGTTATATGAAGCAAAACTTTCTGGGCATGAACAACAGAGGTAAAGGCATAAAGCCACCTTTGATTCTCCCTGATGAGCAAAAGGCGTAAAGTACGAAACAATGTGTCAAGGGTCGACAAAAGTTACTCAGTTAAAATTGTTCTGGGAGCAAGGTTCTTTGCACCATAAACACAAATAGTGATAGGCACAAAATAGTCTTTGATGTTGAGAAAGAAGATCTCTAGAAAGTAAAGACAGAATCTCCCGGCAATTTGTACGACCATCGATGGAGTCAGTGTTTCTAACAAGTGTAATGGACGCAAGGTCAAGTCGCTCAAGAATTCAAGGCCACAAACTGACCACCATTTTAAAACTAACAAATTTTTCTTTGTTCAGAACAGAAACAGAACAATTTTTTGAAACAGTTCGTGAAAAGACGAACACCACCAAGTGAAGTTCTCAAATCCTTAGTTTTCTTCTAATATACATGTAATCATGTTATTCTTAGTTTCATTATAGGGAATCAATACCCTATCTTCAACACAGGGTACTACATTCCCTGGTTGCATTTTTTATTGCTAACATAGGGTACTACATCCCCTAGTTGCATTTGTTCTGCCTACATAGGGTACAACATTCCCTAGTAGAATCTTAGAGAGCCAAGAGCTCATCTTATTGTCAACACAGGGTACTACATCCCCTGGTCGCATTATTTTATGAATACATAGGGTACGACATTCCCTAGGAGCACCACAGAATGCTGCAAGAATTATCTTATTGCCAACACAGGGTACTACATTCCCTGGCTGCATCTTATTGCCAACACAGGGTACTACATCCCCTGTCTGCATTTATTTTCTGCCTACATAGGGTACAACATTCCCTAGTAGAATGTCAGCGAGCCTTGAGCCTCATCTTATTTCCAACACAGGGTACTACATCCCCTGGTTGCATTTCTCGTTGCTAACATAGGGTACGACACTCCCTAGTAGCATCGCAGAGTGCCACAAGCCTCATCTTATTGCCAACACAGGGTACGACATCCCCTGGTTGCATTACCTTTTGCCAACATAGGGTACGACATTCCATAGTAGCATTTCAGAGCGCCATGAGCGTCATTTTGTTGCAAACATAGGGTATGACATTCCCTAGTAGCATCTTAGAGATCCACGAGCCTCATCTCATTTCCAAACACAGAGTACTACATCCCCTGGTTGCATTTTTGCTAGCATAGGGTACGACATTCCCTAGTAGCATCCTAGAGTGACACGAGCCTCATCTTATCGTCAACACAGGGTACTACATCCCCTTGTTGCCTTCATTCTTGTTAACACTGGGTACGACATACCCTATTATTTAAAAAAATGTGTGTCTTTTTCAATTCATTATTCTGCAATAGCAAAGATAGTTTAATTTGTTTTCAATAATTCACAAAACTTTCCTAGTGCAAACTGGGGCAGAAAATTTTTGTTCGTTTTGTTTGTTTGTGATGGCTTGTAGGTTTTCTGCAAAGCACAGATTGGATATGCAAAAAGAAAAAATAAAAGATTTCAGTCCTTGCCGAAGAACGTGGAATATTTGATCTCAATACCAGCCGAACCAACTTTGACAGAATGTATGCGGACACATATGGTGAAGATCCATCTTCCCATCGTCAGATCAAGAAACAAGCCTGCGAGGATATTTCATAGTCTGTTACATCGAGAGCATCAAGTTTAAGTCTAAAATCAATGGGAGAAGAAAGTCAAGAATCAAGACTAGGCTCCAGATGGCATTTAGATATGAATTTTGTAACTCTTAGATTTCAAGAGTATGTAATTTTCTTTTCATTCGATGTAATAGTCGGAACTGCGGATCGGAACCTCGACGGAACTTCAATCGGCTCTCCCTCTAAGAATACTCCATCACTCTTCTTTCACTTGAACTACACGTGACCTGATTCCCTTTTAACCCGGGATATGTAGGCGGCCTAAAACCAAGGCTCGGTCGCATCTTTTTCTTTTATCTTCTTTTCCTTTTCAAATAATAGTGAGGTCAAAAATTAGTCACCGTGTTCATTTTCTTAGCCTGAAAACTCTTCATGTTTTCAAGCAAAGAGGGGCATGTTGTGAACAACTAATTTTCGACTACACCCAAATTATATACTATTTTAGTGTAAATATTTCTTTTAGGTCTAATTTTGATTTTTTTAAACTTTTATCTCGCTCTTAATAGGTTTTATTTAAAAAGAAAAATTAATTTAAAATAAAAACAACAAAATTATTCAACTTCTTAGAGCATAAGTTTTATTTCTATTTACAAGAGAAAAGAAAATTAACAAAAATTAATATTCATTTTTTTTAATAAGTAAGTTATGGTATTATTTTTTTAGTATCACTTAAAGTAAATGTAAATATTTAAGCTTCCCTATGTTTTTAGAAATATTATTAATATTCTTATCTTTATAATTTAATTTATCTTTTTTTTTAAAAATTAAAAGAAAAATTAACGTGAAAGAGATTAAGTTTGTTAACATGAAAGAGATCTGAATTTTTAAAACATTGGTCTAGCATAAAGATATTAACTTAAATGTTTATATTGTTATCTAAAAAAATCTTTTTTTTAATAATCCTAATCCCATAATCCATTTTTTTAGCCTAAAAACTCTCACTCCCCCACGTCTCTCACCCACATGCCAATCCCTTAACTCCCTCCACTCTTTCACACTCACACCCATATCACACACACACGCGATCTAACTCCAGAAACTCCTCACGAACTCAATTCACAGAAAGAGGGGTTAAGGATGAACTACTCCTATATATAGAGGATACGAAGGGGAATCAAGGGGAGGGGAAGAAGAAGAACGAAAGACAAAAAGGAAAAGATTGAAGAAAATAAAAGCTTCAGCCATCTCACCCTTTAAAACACCATAGCTGCTGCTCTCTTCATTCTTCAATTTCAGAAATTTATGTTCAAAAATGGGGTCAAGTTAAATTGGGTTTTCGATTTGGAGTGTCCGTTCGAGATCGATTTTCTGTTTCTGCCTCGTATTGTTGCTGTATTTTCTTCGGTTCTTCATCTTGTTGAACCTGTTGCAAAACTATTTCTTTACATATTAAAGAAGAAGAACTTAACAGGTTCATTTCTATTAATTCCTCTTTATTTTGCTAATTATTGTGAATCAAGATTTAAAAAAGCAATTAAAAGATGAGGTTTAA
Organism: Nicotiana undulata; assembly: GCA_005239495.1. Classification (NCBI taxonomy): domain Eukaryota; kingdom Viridiplantae; phylum Streptophyta; class Magnoliopsida; order Solanales; family Solanaceae; genus Nicotiana; species Nicotiana undulata. The sequence continues at coordinate 107,341 of ML297904.1, forward strand.
TTTACAATGATAATGTGTGCTTTCATCAGTCATGTTTGATTAATGTCTTTCCCAAGTGAAATCTGTAATCATGTAATTGGAAATTTTCTCATGTTTATATTTTTTGCCACTATAAATGAATAATTGTTCATTATAATATGGTGAATCCATGTGATTGTAGGTCTGCAATTGAAAATTCCTGTTCTGTAAGTAATAAAAAATATGTTGGCCATATTAATCTTTGGTACTTTTGTGTTCGCTTTTGGTTTACTGTCTCAGTATTACTTTTACTTTGTTTCGTTTGTGTTTGTGTTCATATGTTTTAGTGTTACGATTGTGTTCAAGTTTCTGTGTTATTTTGTTTCGTTTTGCCGTAATAGGATTATCAATTACCTTTGGTTGTATTTCATGGTTTATTAGTTAGAAAACGTTAAGGATTCTGTTTGAATCTTGTAGGAATTGGCCTTTTTAAATGTATATGGGTTTAGATAGAAAATGATCCAAAATAGTAACAAGGCTACAAGCTAATACACTTCCCTATAACTAATTTATTTTATAACTCTCATAATAATTTTCATAACGCATTACCCCACAATAATTTCAAATTAGTTTTTTTTTTTTTAAAGTTTCTTAATAATCGCTAGTATGCTTTAGGCACGAATTTGATCAATCAAATTATCGTGGTTATGTACATGTTCACGTGACATAACTATGATTCTCAAAATAAATCACGATATGCATTCGAGCAACCTGGACCAAAAACAATCTTCATTATTAATAAAGCGTGATAAATGGTGTACACGTACGCGTGACATGATTTAAGCGCTGATTTCCAAAATAAATCGAAGTTCGCGTTCGCGTGACTTTGGTCAAACAATTTGAAATAATAAAGTGTTATTAATTGTATAGACGTACGCGCGACATGATTCTTGACGCGCCGAACGAAAAGAGTACACGTACGCGTGACTCATTTTAAGATAATTCTGAAACAATGAGTAATTAAAAAACGGTAAAAGGTAAAATGTACATAGGTTCTAAAATATGCAATTAAAATAATTTAATTATGCCAGGTATTATTAAAGCGACCGTGCTAAAACCACGAAATCCGGGAGTGCCTAACACCTTCTCCCGGGTTAACAGAATTCCTTACCCGGTCTTCTGGTTTCGCGGACTTTAAACAGAGTCAAATTTCCTTGATTTGGGATTTTATAATAAATGGTGACTCAGAACACCGTAAATAAATAATTCCGAGTGCCGACTCTGAAATTGAATGAATAATCCCATATCAAATCATGTCACTTTAATTGGAAAAACTCCCTGATATCCCTTTCGGAAAAAGGGAGGTGTGACAAGTTGAACCCCAAAGTGCAGAAGCGGGAAAGACGTGATTATTCAGGACGAGATTGAAATCATCCGTTCTGTTTATCCTGCCTTGATCCGAAAAGCTGAAGAAGATTTAACCAACACCTACAACGAACAAGCATCAAGATTCAGATCGGAGTCTGTATAAAAATGCAGCCAAGACTCAAGATCAAGCTTTAGAAGACCCGTAGATAGGACCCTTTGTAACTCCTAGCTGATAGACTTAGTTAGTCTTTTTCATTTGGATTTTGATGTAATAGCAGGACCATGAACCGGAGCCTCGGACGGAACCTCGCTCGACTCTCGAACTCATCACTCCATCACTCCAAAACTTCCAGAACTACACTGACCTGATTTCTTTCTAGCCAAGAATATGTAAGCAACCTCTGAAGCAAGGTTAGGTCAAACCTTTTTAAAAATACTTCTAAATGGAGTACTAAACGGGCAAAAATTGCTCATGGTTGCTCACTTTATCTTTGCCCGAAAACCCTTCATGTTCTCGAGAAAAGAGGGGCAGTTGTGAACACCCATTTTTTGCCCCGCATGGAAATTACTCCTAAACATAATTAAAAATAACTTTTAATGAATTTTAGGAACTTTTCTTTATTTAGTTGCGTTTCATGCATGTTTAATATTTTAAAATCATAGAATAATCATAATGTAACGACCCAGCCGGTCGTTTTGTGTGTTGGGACTCCATTCTCGTGAATGACTCTTTCCATAGCGGCTACTCGTGCCTTATGACTTGTGTGGGCAGGTAGTTTGAGATTCAGAAGTGATTTGGCCAGTTCAGGAACACTTGGTTCCTGAAGGCTAGCCTATTTGGCTAATTTTGGTTCCGAGCAGCATTTTGAGCAAACAAACTCGGAATCGAGTTCTGATAGCTCCAGCAGCTCCAGATGATGATTTCGAACTTGGGAGTGTGTTCGCCTCGGGTTTTTGATGACCCGGGAGTATTTCGGCACCTGAATTGGAATTCAGGATTTCATAAGATTTGGAATTCAGCCTGGAATTGGACCTCATGATATCATGGTCCGAATGGAATTCCGGAACTGGAAATAGTTCTGCATAGTCATTTATGACTTGCCCGCAAATTTTGGGGTCATTCCGAGCAGTATAGACCCGTTCGGCGTATCGGTGAGCCATTTGAAAATTTCTTGAAATCTTAAGTTTGAAACTAAGGGGTTTTGGAGAGTGATTTATAGTTTGGATGATGTTTAAGCGTTCTGGGAGCTCGATCAAGTCCGTCATGTGATTTGGCACTTTTTGGTATAATTTGTCGAGGGCTCGGGTGGGCCCAAGGGTCTCCCGAACCCCGATCGGGGTCAAAAACCAGCAGTTGCACAGCTGGTGGGAAATCTTCTGGTGTGTCCGCACCTGCGGTCCAAGAGCCGCAGGCGCGAGGCTCGCACCAGCGGCCTTCCCATCGCAGGCGCGGCTCCAGACGCAGGAGCAGCCTTGTTCTCGCAGGCGCGGCTCCGCAGGCAAGACCATTCCCCAGGGCCCAGGCCATCGCAGGCGCGGCCAATTTCACGCAGGTGCGAGTCCGCACCTGCGATCCAAAGTCCGTAAGAGCGATAACCCCCCCCCCCCCAGTGCCCAGGCCTTTTTCGCAGGTGCGACCCTTTTTCCGCAGGTGCGAGTCCGCACTTGCGATCCAAAGGTCCCAGGTGCGGAAACTGCTGGGTAGTCCTATAAATAGCCCTTTCGTGATCTTTCATCCCAAAACACAATTTTTCCTCCATTGTTGCACACCCCAAGAGCTCCAGAGCAGTTATTTTGGCCTAATTACTCAGGTAAGTAATTCTTTGGCCTCCGCATGTTAAATCCTTCAATTCTTTGGGAATTTCCACTTCCAAATTCATAGAAATTCATAAGAAATTGTTGGGGAGAATAGAGGGTTTTGAGGAAAATGGGAATTCTGATTTTAGGGCCATTGTAGGATGATTAATGGAGTTAATCTTGATCCTTAGGCGACGTATAACGCATTTCTTCAAGAATTATAATTTTCCGAACGCCGAGGCTCTGAGTTGAATTTGCCAAGTATGTCAAGAATGTGTTTTTTGGGAAAATCCTTAATAAATCCTCCTCGAATCTTCGTAAATTGATATAATCATGTGTTTTTGGCTAGTTGCGAGCCATCGAGGGTGATTCGGAGGATTCGTGCGTCTTGTTGATAGGTTCGTTGACCGGAGGAGTACTTGTCGAGGTGAGTCTCCTTTGAATAGAGGGTTTTGAGGAAAATGGGAATTCTGATTTTAGGGCCATTGTAGGATGATTAATGGAGTTAATCTTGATCCTTAGGTGACGTATAACGTATTTCTTCTAGAATTATAATTTTCCGGACGCCGAGGCTCAGAGTTGAATTTGCCAAGTATGTCAAGAATGTGTTTTTTTGGGAAATTCCTTAATAAGTCCTCCTCGAATCTTCCTAAATTGATATAATCATGTGTTTTTGGCTAGTTGCGAGCCATCGAGGGTTATTCGGAGGATTCGTGGGTCTTGTTGATTGGTCCGTTGACCGGAGGAGTACTTGTCCAGGTGAGTCTCCTTTCCAAACTT
>ML297905.1:1135-15715 GCA_005239495.1 Nicotiana undulata
TCAAAGCACTCAAGCTTACTTCTCCAACAACCAATAATCTAAGTTACGCCTATTGTTCCCCGGCAACAGCGCCAAAGTTTGATACGCTCAATTTACACCTTAAAAGAGTGCAAGCGATCGTTGTCAAATATAGTAACCCAACAAGGTTGGGGTCGAATCCCACAGAGAACAATATGAGGGCGATTAGGAATGCTAGAGAGTTATCACTTATCGCGCAATGCCAAATAATTAAGATTTTGGGTTTTTGATAATTGTTTATAGCTAAATGCGAAAATATAAACTAACCTAGAAAGCAATTAAAATGATCGATGGCAACAAGTATCGATGCTTCGGGTATTACACTCGAGTAACGATCCAATGTATTTCACGATTTTACAAATATGAGCGGGTAATGTTAATTAGCCACGGATAACATTTCTTAATTAGCTTTTCCCAAAGACTAACAAGACTTCCTAATTGAATTATCCCTAACCCAATTAGGAGATTAAGCACTTCCGAGTTTGGCTACAAGTAGTTCAATCCTATCCCTAGGTAGAATCTATAAAATGAGGGTTAAATCCTCAAGTTCTTGTTAATTAATCTTTCCCAACCCCAAATAATCTTTTCCAAAACTAATTCGGAGTTAATGGGCGAGTCCTAGGGTTAGCTAATCCCTTTGGAAACATTAAAGAACAAGAATAATTAAAATAACAAACACCGACTTCACAAATATAATAAAATCATTCAATACATAAGCACAACAAGGTATTTAATCCACATTTAAACTATGAATATTCCCATAAACAAGATTCAAGTGTTGGAAAAATACTACACACTTAGATATTCAATACAAAACAAGGAAATGAAGAAATAAATATAAATGGGTAAGGAATTCTTAACCAAAATGATGAAATCTTCAAGACCCAAGTGTGTGTGCAAAGCCCTAGCTTCAAAACTTGTTCTTCTCTCTCTAAATTATATTTACAAAGCTCAAGATATATCCAAAGATCTATCTATCTATCTAACTATGTATCTATCTATGTATATATCTATGCCAAAGAGATGCCAAGATAAATCCTTTTATAGTGGGCAGGAAATTCGGGTGAAAAACAGACAAAAACACCCCTGTCGGGCTGATATGCGATCGCATTCCTGTCGCATAACAGGGATGCGATTCGCATCTTCACTTTCTTCATCGCATATCAAAACCCTAGGTCCCATAGGTTCATCGCATTTGAGAGATGCGGCCCGCATTGGTGATATGCGATCGCATTTATACGTCGCATTTGCAGTGTGGCTTCAGGAATAAGATAGAGATGCGATTGAAATGCGGTCGCATATTTGACCGCATTTCACTCCTTAAATTTGACTCAACTTTCTGTTACGGTAAGCGATCTCTGGGCTCGAAATGCGATTCGCATGTTGCATATGCGATCGCATTCGGCCATTTTCCTCCTCTTTTCTCTTCTTTAGCTCTCTTTTGCATGGTCTTGAGTGTTTACACCTTGTGTACTGCAAAATACCAAAATTCTATAATTAATGAGAGTAAATGCTCTTGAAACGAGCCTTAATTTAAGCACTATGGTATTAAATGTGCCGAAATTCTCCGGCACATCAGAGTCATTACCTAAATGAAAATGTCCATAATGGAATTTCATCACATTACGACTTGTAAGTGAAGTGATATAGCTATATGGAAAGTTTTTATTAATTTCAGTAGCTTATTATTTTGTCTGTTGTGAAGTGAACACGAGCTAGTTGAACCACCCATACTCACTCAATTGCCCGAAGATGACGTATTAAATCGGGATTTGGCATATGCACAAAGTGAGTAAGAGAACAGTGATTACGAAAACAATGCCGATGAATCCGGAGATCACCCTTTCCTCGTGAGGATGGTGATGAGGAGGATGAGAAGGAAGGACCTGATTTGACAAGAGAGTATGCTCCACCCCACCCCCCACCCCCTAGACGAAGAGTGTACGAGTCCCAAGTGTCGTTTCATTCAAGGGAGATTCCTTACATTGATAACTTGCAAAGCATGCCGGATGTGGAAGCTCTCACAAGGGATTTTGATGAAATCCGGACAACAATGTGGGATGAGTCTTGATAAAGGGCATGGTTTTTCCTGATAAAGCACGCGTAAGTAGGGCTTGTAAAATGCACAACGTAAAAGAGTGTCGTGAGATGACGGTTAAAGAGTCAAGTCCGCTGGTATACAAGGCTGTTTGCCGCAGGTGGTTTTGGCCATGTCATTGGATGTTGCGTGCGAGCAAGAAGAAGACAGGTATGTGGAAAGTGGGTAAATACATTCCCACCCACACATGCGAAATGGACACATTCAACGGGGATCACTTCAACTTGGATATTGACTTGATTTCTCTTGTACTTATTCCGCACCTCGAAGTGTCCATAAGGTATAAAATCAAAGAGTGCATTACATCAGTCCACCAGGAATATGGCCATACCATTACCAAAAGAAAGGTATTTCTCGGGCGCAAACGAGCATTTGAAATTGTCTATGGTAACTGGGATAAGTCATTTGCAGATCTGCCCAAGTACATGGCCGCACTGCAGCACTCCCTAGGACGGTTGTTGAATGAAAGCTTGAGCGGAGTCCGGGGAAACAAGAATATATACTCAATTACGTGTTCTGAGCGTTTAAACTAGAAATTGATGGTTTTTTGCATTGCTGGCCCATAATATCCATAGATGGCACTCATGTCTATGGAAAGTACGATATCAAGTTGTTGATAGCCGTGGCAGTAGATGCTAATGGACATATATTTCCTCTAGCTTTTGTTGTTTGTGCCAATGAATGCACAAATACGTGGATGTTATTTTTGAACCACTTGAAAGAGCATGATGTCAAACAGCGTTCCGGTATTTGTCTAATATCTTATCAGCACGGTGGTATCTTAAGTTTTGTGGAGAACTTGCCAGCCTGGCGAGAACCTTATGCCTACCACCGTTACTGTGTGAGGAACTTTAAGGCCAATTTCCAGAAGTCATATCCCAACAAGGATCTGCATGATTTGATGTGGATGGCAGCAACAAACCACCAACAGCATACATTTCGGAGGCACATGGAATCTATCAGGCAAGAAGACGAGGCAGCCTATCGTTGGTTAATGCGACATCACCCTAAAAAGTGGACTTTGCATGCGGATGGTGGAAGACGATGGGGAATTCTGAATACAAACGTGTTAGAGTCTTTCAACGGGTTATTAAAGTCGGCAAGAGGATTTCCTGTCACAACCATGGTGCGGATGTCGTTCAAGCATATGGCAGAGAGGTTTGTTGAAAGGTCTGCAGCTGCAACGACATTGATGGAAAGGGGTGTTGAATTTATGCCAGCGCCGATGAAGAGATTTGAGAAATACAGATGGCGATCACATTGACATTCATTTTTGCAGTATGATAACGAAAGAAATGTTTTTGAAGTTCGCACCGCTATCCATCAAAATCGGGGGAATAATGTACATACTGTAAATGAATCATGAAGGTTATGCTCTTGTGGGAAATGGTCCATCTACCACATGCCTTGCTCACATGCCATCAAGTGTTTTCAACGTGTTGGTTTTGGTATAACCAACTATGTTGATCAACAATATAGTGTTGCCAAGTACCTAAACACATATAGTCGGCAGTTGCAGCCAGTGGGTGCTGACCATTATTGGCCACCTGAACAATTTAAAATGGTGTGTAACAAGTCCTATTTGCATCGAATACAGGTGCAGAAGAGAACGCGTATACGGAACCAAATGGATGTTAGTGATACCGTTTATGCACGCAAATGTGGTATATGCTCGCAAACAAGACACGACCGTCGAAAATGTCCTTCAGCTGCTTTGGGTGGCAATAGTGATCAAGCTCGTGGTGGGTGTTCTTATAGTGTGCCTAACTATCAATGAGTTTATGTTGTAATAATTAGTTGTTTTGTTTGTGTTGCAAGATTTATGAAATAAAATTATGTTTGTTAATTATAATTTGAACTTTTCCATTTTAGGTTTTTAAATGATAATTTAATAAAATTATATATGTGTATTATCTTGTCGAACTGAGAAAGCTGACCAACTGACATAAAGTTGTTTTGTACACATCATGATCTTTAACACGCAAAGCATAGCGCGATTAAATACTATATTATGTGTATATATAGTGCGATTAATACTACGTTATGTGTGTTGTCTTGTAGAACTGAAAAAGTTGACCAGCTGACATAAAGCTATTTTGTACACATCCTGATCTTTAACACGCAAAACATAGCGCGATTAAATACTATGTTATGTGTATATATAGGCGATTAAATACTACGCTATATGTGTTTGCTTGCCTATAAATAACGGGATCATTCTAGTTATTTTGTGCACTCAAAAATAACTAATATCAAATCTTTCAAGAAAAGTAAGGTTTTTTTTAACGCACAAATGTCTCAACCTCTTTATGTACCAAGGTGCAAGTGTGGAAAAAGATGCATGATGCAAAATTGTTGGAATAATGGTGAAGTTGGATGCCGCTACTGGCACTGTGTGAACCAGTTTTATAAGGTTCCCGACGAACCTATTTGCGATTTTGAGGTATGGGTTGATGAACCATGTTATCAGGAATGCTACAAAGAATCTTTGCAGCATCTTCATAATTTATTTTTAAAACAGTGGGAACGTGAAAGAGAAAATAAAAGAGAGGTTGCGGAGTTGAAGGCGAAACTGAAAGAGGTAGAAGAAGAAAAAAAAAGCTGGAAGAACAATTTAAGTGGTTGGAGCAGAAAATATTAGGCGACAGGGACTAAACTTGCGTTGTATGTGTTTAGTGTATTACCTTATATTTATGTTTCCCATGTCATGTATTTTTATTACTTCTAATGAATTTTAATTATGTTAAGTTGCTACGTTTGTGTTTGTGTTGTAGTAATGAATTTTAATTATGTTAATAATGTGTGTTTTAATGCTTGTATTTGTGGTTGTAGTATGAAACTAACTAATGAACGGGGAAATAAAAACGTAATGCGCATATATATAAAAATTGTTGTTAATGGGTATAACGTCTTAATTCCATGAGCTATACCTGGCAGTCAAATCGTTCCAGTATAGCGCACAGTTTTCTAGCGCTATACCATATATAACGCCCAAATACCATGCGCTATACCTTAACGGCGAAAGTTACCGTTAAGGTATAGCGCCCAGTATTTGGGCGTTATATATAGTATTGTAACTTTTTTTAGACTTATAAATGTTCTTTTTGTTTAAAAATACATTATTTTGGTTCCGAACTCCTCCTATTCTATGATTTGATTGTACTAATTTGCTTTCTGAATTTTCTAGCTCCCATTTAGGCATAATTTATTTTTTATTTATTTCAAAAAAATGAAAAAAATATTATTTGGTTATAAACAATGTATGGGTCGAAATCTAACCGGATGAGAACGATCCCTGAAGGGAACGGTAAGAAAGTGGTTAAGCCGTGATTGTGCATGCAAGACGCCGTAACGGTGAGCATCACAACCATGGTCGAAGTCGATTTTCGAGAAAGCCTTTACGACGTAGTATACGCCACGGCATCTAGAAGGGTCGACCCGAAGTGCCAACGACAGATTATAGTACACCGGTTAAGGACCATTGGGTAAGGGGCAATATCTGGTATATATGCGGGAGAAGAGAATGATTAAGGGGGGTCTTCATCATCTTCTTCTTCTTTGAGAACATTCTCTATGGGAAACCTCTGGAAGGCCTGAGAGAAAGTTCACGACTTTGTTCTATATCTTTGTAACCTTCTTCACGAAATTAATAAAGATACTTCAGTCGTTATTAATGTTACATTCTCTCCCTCTCTTTTATCATGTGTTACAGTAAGATTGTGAGAGCGTGAGCTCGTTTTCCTCGCTTAAAATATTTTCCACAATCTTGTCAACCTCACAAACTTTCATATTCCCGATTGATCCTATTCAATATCCCCTCGATCTAGAGCTTATTACCTTTGGTTAGGATTTACCCTCCATTTTACACAATAATTCGTTTTAAGAAAAGGTTAATGCTTTTTTGATAAAATAATTCGGCTCCGTCTGTGGGAATTTCCTAGCCAAAGACTTAGTTCCCTCTAGATCCATCAAACCAATCAAGAATGAAACCCTTACACGAAATCAGAGCCATGTCAGGCTTGTACGCGACGCCTACGTCGCGCCACGACAGCAACCCTGGCGCATCGCGAGCATGAGCCATCGTAGTGGGGCTGTGTCTTACCCATCAAGCCCACCCGTAATAGCACTTCCAGGTTAGAACCTCGCACGTAATAATCTTACTATAGGGGACGATGCTTTTTGTATAACTTACTGTCAAAATGCTCTTCATTTTTTCACTTGTGGTATAACTTATGTTACTGTCACCTTGGCATATCAGGGACTGAAATAAACCGGGACTCAAACTCGAGGACCTAACGGGTGGATCGAACCATCCACCCACGGAACTCTCAAACTCAAATGACAACGAGGCGGGATATGAAGCTGACATCAAGTCTAAACATTGCAACCGGCGAAGGAAACACGACCAATCCCCCCCCCCCATTCATCAGTTAACCGGCCAAAGGTAACAAATGGTTCCTTACACCTTCAATTCGATGTCCCTTTTACAGAAAAAGGCATGAAACGAAGAGCAGGAACGCCCACCATGAGTACACAAGTAAAAATCTAGACGACAACGGCTCTAAAATTCCTCCCTACAGCAGGGGGAAAACTAAGGAAAACCCCACACATTATACCATAGTGCGAATAATAGACAAACCGCTCAGAACATACCATCTACGTTAAGAAACAATCTTTGTAAGCAAGGGACTATATGCCAAACCCAAAGAAGCCATAACACAGGTAAAACGTGGGTACCAAGAGCTCGCCCATGTGTTCGCCACAGATGTGCAATACCTACCCGCCCGGCCATATACATTGTCACATATGAACCTCTTGAGCAACGAATTCATCGCCCGCCCCGTCGACGGCCTCTCCAGGCCGAGGGATGAAGGGACTATATAGACTGGGACTCACCCCGGTGCATGCGTACGTATGGAACTCCAATAAAGGGCAAAGTAATTCGTGATACTCTTACGCCACTCCACTAGTCGACAAATTTAAACTCGACCTCGCTCGAGTAGCCAAATATGCGACTCTGCTCAAGTCGGCAGAATTAAACTCGACCTCGCTCGAGTCGCCAAACATTCGACCTTGCTGGAGTTATTTCAACATTCGACCTCGCTCAAATTATTTCAACATTCGACTTCGCTTGAATTATTCAACATTCGAACTTGCTCGAATTATTTCGATATTCAATCTCGCTCGAATTATTTCAACATTCGACCTCCCTCGAACTATATCAACATTCGATAGTGCTTGAATTATTCAGCATTCGACCTCGATCGAATTATTCAACATTCGACCTCGATCGAATTATTTCAACATTGGACCTCGCTCGAATTATTTCAACATTCGACCTCGCTCGAATTATTTCAACATTCGGCCTCGCTCGAATTATTCAGCATTCGACCTCGCTCGAGTCGCCAAATATGCGACCCTGCTCAAGTCGGCAGAATTAAAATCGACCTCGCTCGAGTCGCCAAACATTCGACCTTGCTCGAGTTATTTCAACGTTCGACCTTGCTCGAATTATTTCAACATTCGACCTCGCTCGAATTATTTCAACATTCGACCTCGCTCGAATTATTTCAACATTTGGCCTCGCTCGAATTATTCAGCATTCGACCTTGCTCGAATTATTTCAACATTCGATCTCGCTCGAATTATTTCAACATTCGACCTCCCTCGAACTATTTCAACATTCGACCGTGCTCGAATAATTCCGCATTCGACCTCGGTCGTATTATTCAGCATTCGACTTCGCTCGAATTATTTCAACATTCGACCTCACTCGAATTATTTCAACATTCGACCTCGCTCGAATTATTCAACATTCGACCTTGCTCGAATTATTTCAACATTCGATCTCGCTCGAATTATTTCAACATTCGACCTCCCTCGAACTATTTCAACATTCGAACGTGCTCGAATAATTCCGCATTCGACCTCGGTCGTATTATTCAGCATTCGACTTCGCTCGAATTATTTCAACATTCGACCTCACTCGAATTATTTCAACATTCGACCTCGCTCGAATTATTTCAACATTCGGCCTCGCTCGAATTATTCAGCATTCGACCTTGCTCGAATTATTTTGACATTCGACCTCGCTTTATTTCAAGATTTGGCGTTGCTTGAATTATTGAACATTCGACCTCGCTCGAATTATTCAGCATTCGACCTCACTCGAATTATTTCAACATTCGACCTCGCTCGAATAATTTCAACATTCGACCTCGCTCGAATAATTTCAACATTCGACCTCGCTCGAATTATTTCAACATTCGACCTCGCTCGAATTATTTCAACATTCGACCTCGCTCGAATTATTCAACATTCGACCTCGCTCAAATTATTTCAACATTCGACCTCACTCAAATTATTTCAACATTCGACCTCGCTCGAATTATTTCAACATTTGACCTCACTTGAACTATTCAACATTCGACCTCGCTCGAATTATTTCAAGATTCGGCCTTGCTCGAATTATTCAACATTCGGCCTCACTCGAATTATTTCAACATTCGACCTCGCTCGAATTATTCAACATTCAACCTCGCTCAAATAAGAACATGGGGCGACCCCATCAAACTCCCGTGTAGGCCAGGGACTCAATGCGAAAAAGACTGAAGATATTTAAAAAAAGAGAGAAGCAAGTACATACAACCAAAAACGAGATCTTATTCATCATTTACACCCAAGATCTTACAACAGGCCAAAACAGGCCTCCCATAGAAAAAGAGAACAAAAAAGACAAAAAATAAGGTACAAAAGAGCTACAAGTCTTCACTCCGCCTCATCTACGCCGACGCCACCGTCATCTGAAGAGGGTCCATCTTCAATTTCAGCACCCCCATCGGCTTCCGGTGTCGCGGGATCATAACCACATGCGAGGTGAGACTGGTGCGCCTTCGCGCGAGCGTCCTCAAAAGCAGCCTCAGTGACATTTCCTTTCGCCCACAAATCCTTGTATACATCTCGTTAGGCCACGACGTGGACCCACATCTGATACAAGTGGCGAGGCACAACAACAGGGACGGATTCCGACGGGGTCGAGCCAACAATTGCACTTTATTTTCTTCAAGAGACACCACTTTGTCACTCAATATCGAGGCATCCCGCTCGAGCTCGCTGATCCGCTCTTCAAGCCTTGCCTCCTTCATTGTGACCGTATCTCTGTCAACCTCTCACTCTGATTTGAGGACACGTATAGTATCCTCCAGCGCCGACACCCTCGTCACAACCACTACCCGAGCCTCATCGGCCCTCTCTAACTCTATCACTTTCCTCTCCAAATTAGCAACCTTTTCAGTCCACTACTCGCTCAGGTTGGCAACCCTGGTCTCATCCTTCTTGAGCTCAGCTCGCAAAGACGTCATTGTCGCTTGAAGGTCCTCGCACTCAGCCACGATACCCTTGCCTACCTCAAGCTCCTTGTCTTTGACTCTGATCAATCCCTCAAGCTCACTACATCTGCGGATAGACCGCATCAGGTCCTCGTCCTTCTTCTCCAGTTCCTCCCTAAGAGACCAAGTAACACCACTCGCTCTAAGCTGCATGTGCATCTCTCTGCACTTGTTGCAATATCGGCGGTATTTCTCGGCCATCTTCAGAAAAACTTCGGCCCGCGTCTCGGCCCGACGAGCATTCTCAATCTCCAACATGTGAGTCTAAAAAAGGGGGGAGGGAAGAATCAGAAAAAATGAAGGACACAAAACAAAGAAAGGCAAGAAACTCACCCTTAAGGCCATCCATGCCACGCCGCATGACAACCAGAGTCGCTGACATCCCGAAGAGACTTGCTTTTGGCGGCAGAACATAGAAGGTCGAATTGCTCCACCAAATCCGTCGTGTTCTCCATAACGTTAACATCCGACAGGATTTCGAGCACACGGGAAGTTCCACCAGCCATCACCTCGACCCTAGTGAATCCCTCTTCGAACAACCTCATATCCTCAGGATCAATATCCAATTCGTACTCGTAATCGTCCACCACTGTGCCCTTCAATCTCTCACCGGCTGGAGAAGAGGTGCGAGCTTGCTGAGACGTAGAGGATCCACTCTAAATAATTGCGGCAGCCGCTGAACTCTGCCCAGACACCACTACGGCCTCTTCCGTTCTCGACCCAGGTAACACTTCCGCTAACTGGGCGATCTCTCTCACGCTTTCAGACACCGTCCTTACAGGATTGGCCCTCAAGGGCATATCAACCAAAGGCGTGTCCTCCAACATTACTCTCCGCCTCTTTGGCGGGGCCTCATCGCCAGCATTATGATAAGGTTCACGCACTGAGTGAACCATGGGGGGCGCATAATCTGAGTGAGGGACAATTTCAGCACGACCAGATTCAGATGCAGAATCGACCTGTGAAACGGTCCGATCTCGACTACCCTTATTGGCAGTTGCCTGAAGTACGAGCCTGGCGGAAGAAGCCGATTGACAGAAAGCGATAGCAGGGACCCTCTCCCTTATCACTCCTCTCCGACCTATCAACATGACATACGCCTAAATGTGAGCACAAAGGCAAAGAAAAATACAGGGGGAAGAGTAGAACGATCAGGGTCAGAACATGGTAACTTACCGGTAGATTGTGTATGTCCAAACCTCTCGTGAATGCGTGACCACTCACGAATTCCAACCGTATGAGGAAGAATTGAGTTCACCCACCCACGAATATCACCAACTTGAGGTGGGGGTAGCCTCTCGGCTGCATCAAACAAACAAAATATGACAACAATCAATCGATGAGGTCACGATATGTAAACAACCTATCAGAGTTGTAAAGAAGGAAAAAAGAAGAAACTTACGAACGCAATTCCATGTCTCGGGAAACCCTGCAAGGTTAGCCACCAAGTGCTCCGTGCGAACATAGAAGAAACTCTCCCAGAAGCGACGATTAGTCTTATCGTCCATTCCAATCACCAGGCTCTTAGTACCACGGTGACGGAGGTGCAACATGGTGCCCCTATGAAATCTAGGGACAAAAAGATGCATCATGTGCTGAAGGGAAACCCCACGGTCTGCCAACTCCGCATACTTGCTGAGCATCAAGAAAAGTTTGTATATGTACGGGGTGAGCTGGGTGAGCACACCTCGTAAAAATGGTAGACGTCCACCGCCAGTGAGGGAAGAAGAAGCGTGTACCCAATTATAAAGAAGTACGCGTAAAATGTGCAGTACCCAGGGCGGTGTATATGAACTATATCGCCTCCCGCCGGAACGAGTTCAATATGTTCAGGTGTGATGACCCAAAAGGTCATCCTAAGTAATTCCAGCTAAATATGTGTTTCGAGGTCCTGAAAGCCTTCGTTAATCTCACCTCGATATGCGTGTGCAGCCCGGGCGTGTAGCCGGGAAGTCCTTATGTTGAAATTTGATGAAAATAGAATTTTATGATAATTAAATGAATAAAGTTGACTTTGGTCAATATTTTTAGTAAACGGACCCGAACCTATGATTTGACGGTCCCGGAGGGTCCGTAGGAAAATATGGGACTTGGGCGTATGTCCGGAATTGAATTCCGAGGTCCCAAGCCCGAGAAATGAATTTTTAAAGAAAATTATTTTCTGAAAATGATAAAGGATTTTGAAAATGAATTATTATGTGAAAACTGTGTTACCGGGACCGTATTATGGTTTCGAAGCTCGAAACATGTTTATTATGTGTTATGTGACTTATATGTGAAATTTAGGGTAAAACGGACCTGAAATGACGTGATTCAGATTAAAATCGGATAAGTTAAGCTTTATGAAGTTTTGAGGAAATTTTATGAGTTTTAAGGTTTAATTCCTTATTTTGATGATATTTTGGTGATGTAAAAGCTTGAATAAGTTCGTAGGATGTTTTGGGAAACGTGTGTGTTTTAGGTTTTGAGACCCGAGGGCTCGGGTGAGTTTCGGATAGCTAACGGGGTGTGAAAGCATGAAAAATCTGGTGTTTAATTGCAGCTTCTGGTGTCTGGTGTAATACCCTTCGCGAACGCGGCCAAGGGCTCGCGAACGCGAAGGGTAAATTATGGTGGCCTGGGCTTTACTCTACGCGAACGCGTCCCCAGGGGTGCGAACGCGTAGGCTTAGGGTGAGGCCGGGGGGCAGGGTAGGTTTATTCTTCGCGAACACGGGCGTAGGCTCGCGAACGCGGAAGCCTAGGAAGTTAGACCTTCGCAAACGCGGCCCTGGATCCGCGAACGCGTAGGTCCCAGCTACTAACCCTTCACGAACGCGGCCAGTGGCCCGTGAACGCGAAAGGAAATTTTGCCTAGTGATTTTAATAACCCAAAAACAGAAACATTACGGGATTTAACCCACTTCTTCTCAAACATCTTCCTCCTCACTTCCCCTTAGGCGATTTTGAAGATTTCCATCACCATAACTCCATAGGTAAGTGATTCCAACTCTATTTTCTTCCATTTATCTTCAACAACCACTAGAATCTAGGCCTAAAAACATGGAAATTAAGTAGAAATTAGGGGTTTTGGGTAGAGTTAGGTTTTTGGGAAATTTGGGTGATTCAACCTCAATTTGGGGTCGGATTTCAAAACAAATTATATATTTTAACTCGTGGGGTTATGGGTGATTGGGTTTTGGTCCGAACCTCAAGTTTGGACCAAGCGGGCCTGGGGTCGAATTTTGAAAATTTTGAAAGAATGGTAGGAATTGTGTATTTTGGCTATGGGATGGTGTTATTGAGTTATTATTGATATACTTAAGTTAATTATGCCTAGATATTGTTNGTGAGTCTATTTGAATAGAAATTGCAGTATTTCTTCCATGTTTAGCATATTATGAGATTGTCTTTACTTGGAAATTTATTCTTGATTCCTGATTGAAAGTATTGGCTGTTGAGTTTGAGAAGTGTTGATACGAATGATAATCCCATTGTAGAGTTTGCGATTGAGGTGATTGGTTGTAGCTGAGACCCTTGCCGGGCATTTATTGAGTTATTAAATTGATGTTTTCCCCGTGCCGGGCCGGGTGTTTTGAACTGCTTATTTCCACTATGCTGTACTCCTTGCCATTACATCTATTATTGTTTGGTGAGGAAGAGTGTAAAGCAGGAAGGGTGATGCCGTGCCAGGATATTTGATTACATTGCATAGTGAGGAAGAGTGTAAAGCACGAAGGGTGATGACGTGCCATGATTCATATTGATTATAAGCACGAAGGTAAATGTCGTGCCATGACTTTTATTAATATAAGAATGAAGGTTAATGTCGTGCCATGATATGTACATTGCATAGTGAGGAAGAGTGTAAAGCACGAAGGGTGATGTCGTGCCATGCTATTTGATTACATTGCATTGTGAGGAAGAGAGTAAAAGCACGAAGGGTGATGCTGTGCCATTGTTTACTTTTCTGATATTTATACTTGCTTCGTGGGTTATTGTGTTAGATTTCCTCCCTTGTTTACTTCTATCTGTCAATTAGACTGCTTCACTTCACTTGTTTCCCCTTTACTGCTCCCGTACCCCTCACTTGTTGCTTATCTCTTGCCTTGTATTATCCTTGTTACCTGCTGTAGAATAGGACATATTATCGTTATTGTCAAGTCTAGCCTCGTCACTAATTCAGCCGAGGTTAGGCTCGGAACCTACTACGTACATGGGGTCGGTTGTACTGATACTACATTGCACTTTTTTATGTTGTGCAGATCCCGCTCCCGGACCCCGTGGACTGCTCTGAGGGAGTCATCTTCAGTCCACATTGAGCTTCAAGGTATACCACTGGCGTTCGTGGACCCTGGAGCTTCTTATGGTATTGTGTCCTATTGTCTTACCTCTCTTTCAGTTCTAAAGACAATACTGTATTTCCTTTCAGACTTGTATTTAGTACTCTTATAGATAGTCCGTGAGGTTGTGACACCCCGGTTTTGGGATTTTTGCGATATTGTTGTCTTTATCGTTTCATTATGCGTTTGGAAATACTATTACTTTTCTGCTGTGAAACTTTGAAGTGAATTGGGATGTTTCAGTAAAAGTTGAAAGTTCATGATTCGGGATATTCCAGTAAAGGTTTGAAGGTTAATGGCTTTACATACTGTTACGTTGTTTATAGATGACAAAATATTGTGTACGTTGGCTTGTCTAGCGGGTTCAACGTTAGACGCAGTCACGGTCTGAAAGGTGGGATTTCGGGTCGTGACANTGTATTTATCCCCTAGAGGCTGCTAAGTTAGGATACTCCTCTTCTCTTCATATTCTGTCGTGCGTAGTATATTCTGTATACTGATCGAGTTTCTATTCTATTCTCTCGCAGATGGCGAGGACGCGTGCTTACCTTGGTTCTGCTCAGCAGCCCGACACTCTTGCTACAGCTCCTACGAGGGGTCGAGGTCTAGGTCAAGGACGAGGCTGTGCTAGAGGCCGAGGCTGGGGCAGGGCTCATCCTAGAGCAGCAGCCCAAGTGGAGGACCCTCAGGTTGAGTCTGACGAGGAGGTCCCAGTTCCGGCAGTCCTAGTTGGACCAACACAGGTCCCAGAGGGG
>ML297909.1:0-12900 GCA_005239495.1 Nicotiana undulata
ATCTGCTTCTCTCTTGCTAAGGACAATGCTTGTTTTCCTTTTACTTCTGTTTTCTATCATGTTTTGTGCACACATGGGGCATGAGTTAGCTATGTTAGACTTCTTTGTTCTTTCTGTTTGTTTGTGCCTTTTTATGATGCCAAAAGGGGGAAGATGATAATTGATAATGTGGGCAAGGGCAAGTTGCACATAGTCAGGGGGAACAATATGGGGACCTGGTCTCTGTTGATAATGTGGGCAGGAACTAAGGGGGAAGCAGAGGGAAGCACATATTCAGGGGGAACAATATGGGGTCCTAGTCTCTTATCTTTTTAAGTTAGATTATATAATTGCTCATCAATTATAAAAGTTTGTCATCATTAAAAAGGGGGAAACTGATGGGTTAGTATTTTGTTTTGCTGATCTAACAAACTTTTATGCAAAGAACCAGATGAAGGACTTGATGCGCAACCAGAGGGAAGCACAAAGACAGGGGGAACAATATGGGGTCCTGGTACTTTATCTGGTTAAGTTAGACTCTATACCTAGTCATCAATTTTAGAAGTTTGTCATCATCAAAAAGGGGGAAATTGATGGGTTAGTGTAATGTTTTGATGATCTAACAAACTTTCTGTGAAGAACCAGATAAAGGACCTGATGCATGTCCGGCATAATCATTCAGCATGAACTCAAAGAAGTCTGGGCAGTATACTCTTGGATCCACAAGAAACAGTTTAGGGACCTGATCCCTTGACCTTCCCCTGACAGAAGTACAAGTCAACTTTACAGCTGGAAAGCAATAGCAGAAAGTGACTGCCTGCACAGTGCACGAAGAAATCTGGGCAGTGTACTGTTGAACTCATAAGGAACAACAGAGGGACCTGGTCCCTTGACGGACTCACAGACGAAAGTACATGTCAACTCTACAGCTGTAAAAAGTTGTGACAGAAAAGTGACTGCCTGCAACTGTACACGCTACAATGCAGTAACACTACATCAGTCACTTCCCATTGGTTGTGAAGTGTACTCTCAAGATATGGTACATCCTTCTTGGAATGTGGTAAGGTCTTTAATATCTTGGTTGAAGAAAAACAAGATATTCACTTGGGTATCTACCACCATCTTCATAGCATTTGAAGATCTGCTCCATTGTTGAAGACTCAAGTGTGTCAAGAACAAGAAGACAACTCCTCTACGGACCAGTTCTACAACGAGTATATGTGTGTCCTTAGTTGAGTTGTAATCTTGTGTTTTGTTCTTCATTGTAACTCCTATCTTGCTTTCTTAGAAGCTTTGTTTTAGGAAACTCAAAATCATAAACCATCTGTGTTTGTGTTGTGACTAGTGTAGTCATAAGTTAAAGTCTTTGTAACTAGTGAGTTACAAAGTGGCTTGTAATAAGTGTATTACAAGTTAGTGTGTTGAAATCTTTGTAACTAGTGAGTAACAAAGTGGCTTGTAATAAGTGTATTAAAAGTTAGTGTGTTGAAGTTTTTGAAAGAGAGTCATTACAAAGTGGCTTGTAATAGTTGAGATTACAAGTTAGTGAAGTTGAAATCCTACCAGTGTAGGTCGTGGTTTTTGTCCCCTTGAGTTGGGATTTTTCCACGTAAAAATTATGCGTCTCTTCTACTTACTGTCTCTGTGTAATTGAGGGAACTGGTAGAGGACCAGGTCCCTTACTGTTTGTCATTACAGTCTGTTGCTTACGGTAGGAACTGATAGAGAACCGAGTTCTATATACAGTTTGGTGGACGCTTAGTTTCTATCAAATTCAACTAGCCTATTTCGATTACTAAGAAGAATTAATGACTTCAACCAACTAAATATAAATCAACAATATCACAAGTTATGCCTCTCTTGATTACATTGACAAGTGAATAAATATGCAACAGTATTGGACGGTGATATGACTTATGCTGTGGAGCCGGTGGCCATTTTGGATCGGCAAGTTTGGAAGTTGAGGTCAAAGGATAAAACTTCAGTGAAGGTGCAGTGGAGAGGTCAGCCTTTGGAGTAGGCCACCTGGGAGACCGATCGGGAGATACGGAGCAGATATCCACACCTATTTGAGACTCCACGTATGTTTCTAGACCCGTTCGAGGACAAACGTTTATTTAAGAAGGGGAGGATGTAACGACCCGATTGGTCGTTTCGAGAGTTACAACCTCATTTCCCCAATTTCTGATTTGTTTGTGTTCTTCAGCTATATTATGTTATACCAGGTTAGTTGGTTCGCGTCTGGAGTGGTTTCGGAGTGAGTTGAGACACTTAGTCTCTTTATTAGAAGCTTCAGTTGGAAAAGTCAACCGGATATTGACTTATGTGTAAACAAACCCGGATTTGAATATTGATGATTCCGTTAGCTCCGTTAGATGATTTTGGACTTGAGAAAACGTCCGGAAAGTGATTTGGACGTCCGTAGAAAAATTAGGCTTGAATTGGCGAAAGTTGGAAATTTATTGATTTTGGTCGACAGTGGAAATTTGGATATCGGGGTCATAATGAAATTTCGGAAGTTTGAGTAGGTTCGAGGTGTCATTTTTGATGTGTGTGTAAAATTCGGAGTCATTCGAACGTGGTTTGATAGGTTTCGGCATCGTTTGCGAAATTTGGAAGTTTAGAAGTCCTTAGGCTTGAATCAAAGGGTAATTTGGTGTTTTGATGTTGTTTTGAGTGATTCGAGGGTTCGACTAAGTTCATATAATGTTATGTGACGCGTTGGTATGTTTTTTTGAGGTCTCGAGGGACGAGAGGTGATTCCAGGTGGTTAATGCAAGGTTTGGAGTTGAAGAGATGCAGCTGAAGTTGCTGCTACTGGTGTCTTCTGCACTTGTGGACAAGGAGCTGTAGGTGCGAGCCCACAGAAACACTTAGGAGGTCGTAGGTGCGGGCATGGATGAGTTTTATTATAATCGTAGGTGCGAGAAGGGGGTCGCATTTGCGAGCCTGGAGATGCGAGGCTGAATCGCAGATGCAGAAGTGGGGAGTTTGGCTGATTCCTCGTAAGCAGAGGGAGATGCGTAGGTGCGATATGTTGGTCGTAGATGCGGTAACTGGGGGTTTAAATGAGTTTCGCACCTGCGATAGAAATTCCGCAGGTGCGACGTCGTAGAAGCGACAAAGGGACCGCATGTGCGGTTTCACTAGGCAGAAAGTATAAATAGAGGACTTCGAGATTTTTCCTCATTTTCACAATTTTGAACACGGATTTTGGAGCTTTTGAGGAGAATTTTGAAGTACATTCGAGGGTTATCACTGAGGTAAGTTCCTTGAGCCTAATTATCCTTAGCTATGGTGTTTTCCCGTTGATTTCTCACCTAATTAGTGGGGTTTTGAAGTGAAAATTGGGGTTAGGGCTTGGGATTTTGGAGATTGGATTTTGGGGATTTGAGAGACCAAATGATGTCGGATTTTGATGAATTTAGTATGGTTAGACTCGTGAGTGAATGGGCTTTCGGGTTTTGTGACTTTTGTCAGATTTTGAGAGTGGGTCTGGGGGCCGGTTTCGGGCTAATTTCAGAAATCGGGCTATAATTTGATACTTTTCTTATGGATTTGGTCCCTTAGCCTAAATTGATTGAGTTGTATTACTAGTGGCTAGATTCAGGACGTTCGAAGGTCGAATTGAGAGGCAAGAGCATTCTGGAATAGGACTTTGCTTGGTTTGAGGTAAGTAACACTTTCAAACCTGGTTATGAGGGTTCGAAACCCCAAATTATATGCTTGTGATTTGTATCGAGGTGACGCACATGCCAAGTGACGGGCGTGGTGGCGTACACCATGGGAATAGTGACCTGGGTGACTCCATGGCACCGTTTAGTGACTCTATCCTGTTGATCTCCATGTTTTCATCATGTGATAAAGTAGTTGAGCCGTAAATCCTGCTAGATATCATGTTTAGGGTTTGTGCCAGTATTGTTTGGACCCTTAGCGGTCGTTTCATGCTGTCATCTCACTAGTTCATTTACTATTCCATACTCAGTCATGATCATGCATTTTTATATCATGTCTTAGTCTCAGTTATTTATTGGTTCGTCGTATCATTTTACCGGGTTGTTTTCATGACATTTGAGCCCGTGGCAAGACTGGAGAGGTTGATGACTGAGTGAGGCCGAGTGCCTGGTTATGAGTGGCAGTTATGGGATCGGGCTGCATGTCGCATCGGTTATATTGATGATTGTGATAGCGCTTGGGCTATAGGAGCCCCTCCGGAGTCTATGACACACCCCAATGAGCGCGGATGGTATTATTGAGGGATGGATTTCCCTAGGAATGGGTTTGTCTGAAGAACCTTGATACCTGGAGATGGATTTCTCCGCAAGGTTAGATTTCCCTTTTTCCTTGGTACTGGGTGACTTTCAGTCAGTGTGGTATATATTCCAGGATGGATTTCCCTGGGTTGGATGGCCATATACAGTACCGAGTGGTTGAGCAGTTGAGAGTGAGAGAATATGGTGCATTTCATATAGTCTGTGCATTAGCATGTATAGGATACTGGGTTGTATACCATGCACGGTTCAGATCTGCATTTACTTTACTACCTTACACTGTATATTTGATTTGAAAACATGCCTACGATTTCACGCATTTATTTCTGTTATATCTATTGAGGTTGAGTCGTCACTATCTTTCAGTCCAAAGTTTGGACTTGTTACTTACTGAGTTGGTGTACTCACATTACTCTCTGCACCTTGTGTGCAGATCCAGGCACTTCGGGTCACGACAGTAGCTGCTAACTTCGGCATTTGGAGTCGGGGACTATTAAGGTAGTTGCACGACGTTCGCGGGCCTTGATTTCCCTTCCTTAGTTTATTTGTACTTTTGAGTTTATTTCTATAGAATTTTTTGTGGACCATGTCCCGGTTATTAGACTCTCATGTACTCAGTGACACCCGGATTATTGGGACAGTTGTATCATACTTTGGGTAAATTCTATGTTCAAATGGGCTTTTATTTAAATGTTAAACCTTGTCACTGTTAAATTCAAAATATGTTTTTACTATAATGGAGAGAAATATTGGATTTAGGCTTGCCTAGTTCCACGATAGGCGCCATCTTGACAGGTTAGGTTTTGGGTCGTGACACTAAAGCAACAAGAGTTCTAATAGTCGTTATCTTAGTCACAGAAGAATAAGTGTCAAAGTAACCAATGCCTTTCTTTTGGTTAAAATTTCTCAATTTCTTCTTAAATATCCACTTGCTACTTATGGGTTTATAACCTTTAGGCAAATCAGACAAGTCCCAAGTGTGATTAGAAACTATACAGTCTAATTCACTGTTAATGACCTCTTTCCCTAGCATCTATTGACCTTATTGCTTAATTATATGTCTTAGGGGTTTCTTCTATTAAATAGATTGACACTATTTCATCACTCAAAATACCAAGATCAATATTTTCAGTCAAGAAAGTAGTGATAAAGTCAGGACAAAAGCTAGCTTCAATTCTACATACGTCTTTTACTCCTTAAGTTCATTTTATGGTCATTAGCAGGAACACTAGAAGAAGGCAAAATATGAGAATTAACAGACATATATGTAGAAGCATTATTATGCATATCACTATGCAAATTATTTTTCAACGGAAAAATATGTTGAATTTTTTTTACATCTCTAGATTCACAAATAGAACTATCATTCAAAGATATAAATCTATACGCAAAACTATTTTAGAATAACTAATAAAAAAAGCATCAGAAGTCTTGGGTCCAACAGTTACTTGTTTAAACTCAGGTAGACTAACCTTAGCGAGACACCCCCACACTTTCAGAAGTTTATGTTAGGGGAAAATCCTTCCATAACTCATATGGGGTTTTATTTAACTTCTTATGAGGGACATAATTAAGAACATAGCATGCAGATACGACAACTTTCCCCCACAAATTATCATATAAACCCAAACTCAAAAGCATAGAATTTATCATTTCTTTAAGGGTTCTATTTTTTCGTTTGGCTACACCATTTTGTTGGGGAGTATAGGGAGCACTAAACTCATGTATAATACCGTTAGCCAATGTTATATGTAAAGAACTCGCTTTCAAATTGTAAAAAAAATGAGTAGATAATATCGACGAAGAACGAGAAGGAAACAAGAGCAACTTATCAAGAATTAAACACGAGTTTGGTATGCATGTATTTGGACACTTTTCCGATAAGCTAAAAAAACGGAAAATGATTTTAGCAAAACCAGATTTGGATTAAGCCTCATGTATATCTCGTGCGAGGGAGGGACGACCCGTTTTGCCTTCAGGACCAATTGTGCCCGAGACCACTCCCTTTTACTAGCTCTTTACAATCCCAATGAAAGACTTTATCTTTCACAAAAGACAAAAAAATAAAGAAAAGAAAAGACCACAAAGAAATCTTTGACTATGCATTATCAAGTATAATCATACAAACAAAATTTTCTTGAAGAAATTAATGACCGAGAAACCAAAATTTCAAAAATTAAATAATCTTTCTTCTCACTACTACATTAGTTTTTATGAGAAAATCTTAGTAAGTTAGTTGATTGGCGGTCTAAACTTTCACGTGTTTGATTTTCCACCCCATGTGTTCCTCCGAAAATAAAATAATTTTCATGCATTTATAATAAACAAAGAACCAAGAGGTGTGTACTCATATGGTGGTGCTAAAATATACCATTATTTGCAATATGAACTTCGTGCTCGCATGTAATATGTTACGGTTACTCAGTGCTATGTGTGAATCATATATGATAGATATTAATTTTTTGCATGAACAGATCTCTGTACTTTGATATTCAACTAAGTTACCAATATAGGTTGTGGTGGAATAGTAAATATTCTTTCATCCTTAATTAGAGATTTTAAGTTCGGGTCCTGAGTATAAAATCACCTTTATTAGGGACCGCTTTAATTCACATGCGAGACTTTTTGGCACGAATCTGGATTAGTCGAGCCACAATACGAATACTAGACACGAGGTGAGGTACCAAACCAAAAAAAGATATTCCACAACGTTTCTCTTGTTGTCCACAGTGACTTCCACCGAATGTTATTGCAAATAGTATCAGTCTATTTTAGCTTGTACGTAATAAATAAATTTTGGTCTAGAGTCAAAATAAGTTTTATGACTTTTACCTCTTGTTTCAAATTGATATATATATATTTTATTATTTTCAGTGTATTAACTAAATGATCTATATATATATTTACATAGTGTTCTTCTTAAAATATATTATTGTTCTTCTTAAAATATATTGTACACACTTACATATATAAAAAAATTATATGAAGTGACACCCCTTACCAAAGAGTATATCTGCCACTAGTTGAGTGTGGATTATATTTTGCTTGAAATCTATGTATCTTTTAGCATTTCATAACTTCTATTCTGCTGTGTGTGTATGTGTGGCGTTCATGAGTGATAGATGTAAAACTTTTAACATTTTTAACATTTTTAGATATCCTTGCAAGAAATCAAGGGAGATGACACAAGCACGAAATAGCAAGCACAGCATATCCATGAAACAACGCCAAAGATGACCATGCCGAGATCATCATCCTTATTTTTGGTTAAAGAGCCCCAACAAAATGCAATAATTTATCTTATAAGGAAAAACATTTGTAGGCGATAGTCTACCTTAATTATAATCTATAGAAAATATACCAAGTAAATACCAGCAACAACTAACTTTTTTTCTCGTTTTCTTTTTGGAGAAAAAAAAAATTAATAAGAGATTTGTTCAGCCTGAAATAAAATCAAAAGCATGTGATTAAGAATAAGAATATATATATATATATATATATGTCATTCTTTTTAGCTTGTGATCTCAAGCATATCATGGTATTCTTATGGTTGTAAAAGCATGTTATTAGGGGGAGGGGGGAATAAAAAATTTAAAGTTAAATTATTTTTAACTATATAAATATTATATTTTTCTGAAATACACAGAACGAAAAGTGTAACAAAAAATCAAACAAAGGATATAGCAACATTTATAAACGAAAAAAAAAAATCACACGAAGATATAAAGATTTATTTGCCCCTTCAAAGGGCTAAAGGGTGAGTTGACACCTAAACCCTTGCGAGTTTTTGAGAAAATGACTCGATTACGGCGATGGTGTTCTCCTCATAACTTGGAGACAAAAGCCATGACCAGACACACATATGCAGCTTCTCTTTTTTTAATTATTGGGGAATGGGCAGCTAGGATTTGGGGATGTCATGTAATTTTAATCAAGGCCAAATACATCGGCAGCCCCTTAAATTTGTCCTTATTTTTCATTTTGATACTATTTTTTGATTGTGGTCCATTTGAACACTTCAACCACACATCGAATGTGTCATTTAAACACAAAATTCGTAAGCAGCCAAACATAAGTCATGCGTGTGATTCACTCGCCATGGTAACGAACAAAAAAGAAACACGTGGATTTAACTTGAATTAATTAATTAAAAAAGTCATTTTCGGCCATAGTCATCTTCCCCAACTATCAAAGAACTATTTTCGGCCATTGTCATCTTCCCCAACCATCAAAGAACTATTTTCGACCATTGTCATCTTCCCAACTATGAAAGAACTATTTTCGGCCATTGTCATCTTCCCCAACCATCAAAAAGATCAAAAACCTGCAGAAAAGGAACTGGAAAACTCATTAATATGAAACTAAAGACCATTTCTTGATAAAGAAATAAGGTCAGCCAAAGTTGATGCGAGGCAGATTTCTTAATAACCCTTTCTTCATTTTTAAGCTCTCTCCAATTTTATATGTCACCCGCTAGAACGGAGCGAGTCCTCAATATAGTTTGAACAAGATACTACACTAAAAGAACCACAAAAATTAACTAGTAAGGAGAAAATCTGGAGAAAATAAAGACAGAAAACGGGCAGATCTGGAAAAACAGAGCACCAAAAATGGGATCGATGTCTTCTTCGGCGTACACTTTTCCGGCGTCGACCTTGGATTTTTAGATCTGGAAAAGAAGATTTTGATGACGATAAGCTCTGGCGTCGACCTTTAATTCAAAGTGGTGCACTTTTCCGGCGACCTCGTTGAGGACGGTGCCTTTAATTAACTGGCCGTTGCTTGTTGCCTCTTTGGACCCGACCAAAATTTTGAGTTTTCCGGCGACCTCATTTGTGAAGTCACCGGTCTGTTTGTATGTCTGTTGTTCAAGAATTGCACTGTTTGTTTGTATGTCTGGTTGTTATCCATTGTCCCTTCCATGTATGGAAGTCGAGCTTCTGCTTGCCAAAGAATAGGAGGAGAAAAAAAAAACATAAAAAATAGAAATACTCATCTTTCACGCTCCTAAGAGTAGTGTATTACACGCACTATGCCACATCACCAAATTGTGTCTAAATGACACAGTATAGACCTAGTTAAAATGTTCAAATGGACCACAATCCAGAAAAAGTGGCAAAGTGAAAAGTGAGGACAAATTTAAGAGGCTGTCGATGTATTTGGCCTTTAAACAATCCAAGAAATCAAGGAAATATAAGATTACATGATGCAGGAAAAAGATCATTTGTCCCTAGATAAAGTGCTTAAGAACCAATGGTTGTTCTGTTTATGATCTTTATCTCAGGGGAAATAAAGCACATCTACATACTTAGTTTGGAATATAATATACGGCTAAATTTTTTTATAAGTCCCGTTTGTTTTAAATATTTTTGACTGTTATAATGAAATAATATTACAGAGAACAAATATTATATAACAAGAAATATTGGTTCTAAAGAAAACTTGATTGTTATCGTTAAGTGATGTTATAGTTAAGTGTTAAGATGTTGCATTAATCATCATTTAGTTCTTAGTTATTTACGTATGCAGACACTAGTCATTTTAACAAATTGATTTTGCTTTACAATATCCAACGTTTTAGTAAAATAAGAAATATATTCTTTTAAATTCATCTTTACTGCTTGATTAGTGGAGAGTCAATTAAATGAATGTTTACGAGAGAAATAAATATGTGGTAGAATGGAAACATATTCTTACAATTAAGGATATGAAATATTCTTTAAAAAAAGATATAAAAAACTTAGAAGATGAATAATATATATAAACTGTAAATATTATTTCATCAAATCATTTCACCACTCTATTTTCTCTTTCACTGTAAAACCTTATTTTATCTCAGATCTCATCCCCTTTAACTCCTACAACTTGGGAAGATCTTCACATATCAGCTTTCTGCATGCAAACTGCAATATATTCCCATGTGGCACAAATTTTCCATCCACGTATATATGACAACTGACAAATAATTCAATTTCTTTTTTAATAGCTACAACCTAGTTTTCTGGCCACGTTAAGATTTGGAGGTTCAACTTAATGGAGATAATATTCTCCTAGGCCAAAATAAATACACATATTAAATAGAAACTAATTTTTTATTTCTTGTTGCTGTATTGGTCGTAATGTAGCAAGAAAAAAAATTCATTTGCAGGGCTGCTAGAAATTTAAATACATTCTTGATTGTTTCTTGGTACTTGCACTTTCTTCAACCTTCTTTCAGCCATTATATTAATGAAGTAAGCTCAACTACGTGCCACAACTTCTGCTAGGCACGTATCACAAAAGTTTACACATACTAAGGTTTTGCCAATTTATAACAGCTAACAATAATTCAATTATTTAAATAGTTCTAACCTAGTTTTCCTTTAAGTCAAAACGACCACATGAGCTTATTTGTTGATTGGTGCAAACCAAAAGGCCAATCCATTTGCTCTGGGCAGGGCTAGCTCCATTCGTTATTCGTTCTTGGTATTTGCACAAGCTTCTTCAGCCATTATCACTAGGTCTTTGCTGTCAGTTCTATTATTATGAAGGCTATAAGATTTAGGGGGGTTTTGTCCTTAAACCTTACGAAAGCAATTACATTTCAATTATATATGAACAAGTTGGGTCGATCATTGTGAATGAGATCACTAATTGTATTAGAGTTCCTTAACTGATCGTCAGCTCTAAGTTTAGTATGGTTAGCAATTAGTTAGAAGGTTTAAGTTAACCGCCTTACTTGCTATCCGATTTCACTATTTGGTCGAGATAGGGATGTTACGTCGAAAAGCTAGCACGTCGAGTCCGAAATCGAAGCCTCTTTTCAGATCGAGATCGACATCAATTGAGGTCAGAAAGAGACAGACTCTGAGTAA
The DNA here is from genome assembly GCA_005239495.1 of Nicotiana undulata. Lineage (NCBI taxonomy): Eukaryota > Viridiplantae > Streptophyta > Magnoliopsida > Solanales > Solanaceae > Nicotiana > Nicotiana undulata. The sequence goes on from ML297909.1 coordinate 11,105, forward strand.
TATCGGCATAGTTTTATAACGGAAAGGGCGAGATATCCGCGATTGGTCGAGTATCGTGGTGTGAATCTCGGAACGGATCAAGTCTATAACGATTGTTAATACGATTTCCTACTATAACTAGAAGTGTACCTTAATTATGACTCCTCTACTATATAAAAGGGAATTACATTCATTTGTAATCATCATTGCTCACTGAGAAAAATATATACAACCATTTCCTTCTTGCTTATTGCTCTACTTATTGTTCGTTTGAGTTGCTTTATTCTTTACTGATCTTATTATATCACCTCGAGGTTACTTCAATTCGAGGTCGAGGTTTTCCTTACACACTGGTTTGATTTATTTTACAGTCTAATTCATTTATTTACTTTCTCGTTTATCAAATGGTATTGGGCGAAATCACATATCCTTAAAACCACAATATAAGTTTAATTGTTATCCAAATTTTAGGGTAAACTATGTGATTCATGAAGATAGCTTTACAGATTTTCTCTCTCTACATTGACTTCCCCCAGTGTGTTTGTTCATCCTCATTTCTCTTCATAGTTTAACTTCCTTCTAGGTGACGATAGTTAACATGGTATCTTAGCATTAATCGATTGAATCGATAGGTTTTCACTATGGTTGGTTGAAAATCGAGGGATTTGCCGTTGATTTCTCTAATCAGAACTCCAGTTTTTCTTCATCGGAACACTAATTTCCCGGGGGGAGATGACTGTTGGGATTTTTAAGTAATTAATGATATATTAATGCTTAAAATGGGTGAATGGAAAATGGAGGGAAAAATGAAATATTTGAATAATATTTGAGTTTCCCTCCTTAATTGTCCCACATAGGAAGAGGAAAAGACATTTGATGGGTATATAAGCAATTGCTCTTCTTCTAGCTGATAAAGAGTTGAGAAGAAAGCAAGCCCCGCGCCGTCGTCGTCGCTCGCTCGCTCGGCTCGGCCTCGGCCTCGGCCTCGGATTTGGATTTGGATTTGGATAAATATTAATATTAATATTAATATTAAATCCATTTCAGTTATCCAGAATTTAGTTTTCTGTTTTGTAACAGAAAATTAACTACCCTTCAATTTTCCCTCTTTATTATTGAGTAAATAGCCAATTATGTCATGGCATTTACTCTATGGGCGTTTTTGCAAAAACAGCCATTCTGAAGAGTTGCACCTCTTCAGATATCAGCCCAACTTTGTCTATAAATACAAGTCCATTCTCTCAGATTTTAAATACTAATTTCTGAGTTCTCCTCCTTCTTTCTGCATACTTTCATCTTCAAAGAAAGCAAGTAAGTGTGATTTGCTACCGAACTTTGAGTTCGCTGAAACACTGGGGTTTGAAGTACCACTACACCAGTGTGAAATTCGTTCTATCCTGGGAGGAAATAATCCATAACCTTGGGTACTAGGAGGGGATTAAATTCCTTAAGGAAACACTGTGAATTCAGTGGGCTCGGATTAATTTCATTGCGTTTACATTTCTGTTTATTTATTTTANTAAATTCCTTAAGGAAACACTGTGAATTCAGTGGGCTCGGATTAAGTTTCCATTACGTTTACATTTCTGTTTATGTTATTTTATTATTTCCAGAATTGTTTTACAAATACAGATTCCTAACAAACTTAAGGAATTTAATATATTTTCTGTATTTTTTTTATATACACTGTTTCTGGAAAGTAAAAACCTTTGTGGTTTTTGGAGATTAAAATCTATGTGATTTTAATGTTTGTATCATTCTTTTACAGAAATGACGAATGACAACGGAAACGAACCTGTTCCGATGGTAACTGCCAA
>ML297912.1:0-14162 GCA_005239495.1 Nicotiana undulata
TTTTTGGACTTTCTAAATAACTGGGCGAAAATGTACATTGCGATCGCGGGAATGGGAATGCGACCGCGGAGAGTCTGGTTCACATGCACTGCAATCGCGGCTGAAAGAATGTGATCGCGAAGAAGAGCCTGGGATCCCCCTTCACTGCGATCGCGAAGAAGTGAGTGCGATCGCATAGCCCAAGGACCCCACCTTGCGCGATCGCGAACTAGACCCTGCGATCGCGTAGAGTACCTAGCCAGCCCCTGCCCAGACATCCTATACCTCTATGCGATCGCGAACAGTGCTATGCGATCGCATAGAGGAACTGACCTCCCCCTTAACCTATCTCTATGCGATCACAGATAGACCTACACGATCGCATAGAGCAAAACCTGAAACACCAGCAACAGCAACTTACACCAGATTTTTGACTCTTTAACACCCCGTTAGCTACCCGGAACTCTCCCGAGCCCTCGGGTCTCAAAACCAAAGACACACACATCTCCCAATATATCCTACAGACTTATTCAAGCTTTTAAATCACCCAAAATATCACCAAAAATAAGGAATCAAACCTTAAAACTCATAGAACTTTCCCAAACTTCATAAACTTCTAAATTTCCCATTTTTAATCCGAATCACGTCATTTCAAGTCCGTTTTACACCAAATTTCACTGATAAGTCACATAACATGTAATAAACCTATTCCGGGCTCCAGAACAATAATACGAACCCGGTAACACGGTTTTCACATAATTATTCATTTTCAAATTTCTTTATTATTTTCAGAAAACAATTTTCTTTAAAAATTCATTTCTCGGGCTTGGGACCTCGGAATTCGATTCCGGGCATATGCCCAAGTCCCATATTTTCCTACGGACCCTCCGGGACCGTCGAATCATGGGTTTGGGTCCGTTTACCAGAAATGTTGACCAAAGTCAACTATATTCGTTTATTAATTATCAAAATTCATTTTTTATCAAATTTTCACATAATAGCTTCCCGGCTTCACGCCCGGGTTGCGCACGCATATCGAGGTGAGACTAACGGAGGCTCTCGGAGCCTTGGAACACAGATATAGCTTAAATTACGTAAGATGACCTTTTGGGTCATCACAGTGATAATTGAGTTATAGCCAAACTCCTTGTCAATTCTAAGGGCACAAATCGCAGACAACACTTTAGCTCTTGTTTGAAAAATTACCTTACCATTGTCTTCCTTCCATTTGGTATACTGTAAGTTTGCCTTTTCAAGTTGTTGATTCATAAATCGCCTCCTTTCACTATAACTACCCGTTTGAGACATCTTGAAGAAAGATTAGAAGAATTATGTATCTCTCAAACTTGGATTTTTCCTTCTAATACTCTCTCACCTCTCTTGCCTTTTTTCACTCAAAGAAACTCTTGGTTGTCAATTTTTAAATTTATTAATAAACCTAAAAAGTGACAACCCGCACTGATAAGAATAAGGACTTAGAAGAAAGAAAGGAAAGTGGGAGACCAAACCTAGAAAGAATAGGAATTGGTTAGTGTTAAAAGAAAAAAGAATTTAAGAAACCCAAAACCCACAAGAATAAGGAAAGAAACTAGGATCCCCTCTTCTTGTTTCCTTTCTTGACTTGTAAACCAAATAATACTTGAATTCTGAAAATAATAATGAGCAATAACACTTTTTTTTGGCTAATTTTAATTTTTTTTTTTGGTTTTGTTTTCTTGTTTTTTTTTTTGCTCAAGAACCTCCCAAGATTATCAAAATTGAAATCTTGATTAGCCTATGCTCTGATACCACTTGATAACACACGATACGGGTCCAAAAAGTGCTAAAGAAAATCAATAAACATGCGGAAACTAAAAGAAAATAAAGAAACAAAAAAAGACAGAAAATTAAAGATAGATTGAATTCAAGAAAGAGTTTCTTGAATTCAAGAAGTTTATTCTTGAAGTTGAATCCTAACAACAACAATTAGCTAATGAAGAACTAATCGCCTTTGGTAGAGACTTAAAAACAAGATACAAATTGTGAAACCCAGCCCTTTAGAATAACAAGAACAACAATAAACCTAAACTTATCACCTTATACCTAGAAGTGATCTAAGATTTCGAAAAGGGTTTAATCTTACCACCTTAAGCTGAGTCTTGAAGGTTGAAGAATAAATCCAAGAGTAGCCACACACAAGAGTTCAAGAAAAATCTCATAATGTTTATTGATATTGTCTATAATAATCTAATCAGAAAACAAAGGAGACACCCTTTTATATAGAGAGGGGTCACAAAATTATACCTAAAAATGGTAGAATACATAACTAGACTCTTAAACTTGGCCTTTTTTGTCACTTGGACATTTAAACATAGAGTTGTTCCTATCAGTCCCTTCAACTAAACCACATCTGTACTAATTAGACACTTTGTAGACCATCTGAGAAAAAAATTTATTAAAATTAAAGGCGCGTACTACAATAGCCTCTAACACCTTAAAATATTCCATCTTATAGAATTAATCCCCAAAACAAATTGAAACTCATTTTCAGAAAATGGAAAACCTGACCGTCGGCTCTGGCGACTTAGTGCCCTAAAAAGCCCGCTGAAAATTTCCACCGTTCAACTTCATCTCACTTCTTCTTATTTCGATTTCACTGAAATATCACGCCATTCTCTCTATTCCTCGTCTAAGTTGGTGTAGCTTACAAGTTTCGTGTAAAGAGAACAAGCATGCCAAACGAGAATATTCAAATCAATGTACACTAAACTTTCTTTTAAAAAACATTAAGAGGAAAAATGATGGGTTCACGTGAAGAAGAAGAGAAATAGAATGTAGGGTAAAAGTTATATTTAATTGAAATAATACATTAGAATATAATAATAATATAATAATCAACAATCTTTTTTCTCATGTTCACGCGTCCTTTGATTCCCACACACTCAATCATGTCACTATAAAGTTCTAATTGGCACAAATGTGTTTTAGTTGAAGGGCCTGATAGGAACAACTCCATGTTTAGGTGTCCAAGTGACCAAAAAGGCTAAGTTTCAGGGTCCCCTAAAAAACAAGGAAATAATGTCCTAAACTACTTTGGACAACAAGTCCAACTACCTTAGGAAAAGGAAAATACTAGAAAGCAAAAACCAAGTCATTCTTGGAAAGTAATTTCAAAAATTTTAGTAAAAGGAAAACTTGACCTTAACTAACTAGGAAAGAAATAAATATAGTGTCACGACCCAAATTCTCAACCTTAGGGATCGTGATGGCGCCTAACACCACACTTGCTAGGGAAGTGTGATGAACCAAAAGGTCATCCTATGTTAATTTAGCTACATCTGTGTACCGAGGCCTCGAAAGCCTCCTTTAATTGCACCTCGATATGCGCGCGCAGCCCAGACGTGTAGCCGGGAAGCTTTTATGTGAAAACTTGATGAAAAATTGAATTTCTAATAATTAATTGATTAAAGTTGAATTTGGTCAACATTTTTGGTAAACAGACCCGGACTCGTGATTTGACGGTCCCGGAGGGTCCGTAGGAAAATATGGGACTCAGGCGTATGTCCGGAATCGAATTCTGAGATCCCAAGTCCGAGAAATGAATTTTTAAAGAAAATTATTTTCTGAAAATAATAAAGACTTTTGAAAATGAAATTTGATTTGAAATCTATGTTACCGGGCCCGTATTATCGTTCCGGAGCCCGGAACAGGTTTAATATGTGTTATATGAGTTATCTGTAAAGTTTGGTGTAAAACGGACCTGATTTGATGTGTTTCAGATCGAAAATGGAAAGGTTAAAGGTTAATGAAGTTTTGAGGATTTTCATAGATTTTGGTGGTTAATTCATTGATTTTGATGTTATTTCAGTAGTTTTAGTACTTGAATAAGTCCGTATAATGATTTGGGAGTCGTGTGTGTTTTTGGTTTTGAGCCCCGAGGGCTCGGGTGAGTTTCGGAGGGTGTCGGAGTGTTAAAACTTAGAAATTTCTGGTGCTTTGGGTCAGATATGGTGTCTGAGGAAACTAACCTTCGCGAACGCGGGGCAACCCTCGCGGACGCGAAGAGTAAATAGGAGAGGCCTAGAGGGATACACGAACGCGGGGCAACCCTCGCGGACGCGAAGAGTAAATAGGATTGATGATCTCTTTGACCAACTTCAGGGTGCTACGGTGTTCTTCAAGATAGACTTGAGATCTGGTTATCATCATCTGAGGATTAGGGCTTCTGATGTCCCTAAGACAGCTTTTCGCACTCGTTATGGGCACTATGAGTTTTTGGTGATGTCTTTAGGGTTGTCTAATGCCCCCGCTGCATTCATGGAGTTGATGAACCGAGTGTTCAGGCCTTATTTGGACTCGTATGTTATTGTTTTCATTGATGATATATTTATATACTCTCGCAGCCGAGAGGAGCATGAGAAGCACCTTAGAGTCATCCTCCAGACTCTGAGGGATAGTTAGTTGTATGCCAAATTCTCCAAGTGTGAGTTTTGGTTGAGTTCAGTTGCATTTCTAGGCCATGTGGTCTCATCAGAGGGTATTCAGGTAGATCCCAAGAAGATTTCAGCAGTTAGAGATTGGCCTAAGCCCACTTCAGCTACAGAGATTCGGAGTTTCTTGGGCTTAACAAGTTACTATCGCCGATTTGTGGAGGATTTTTCATCTATCGCAGCCCCGATGACCAGGTTGACTCAGAAGAGTGCTTAGTTCAAGTGGTCTGATGAGTGTGAGGCGAGCTTTCAGAAGCTCAAGACAACCTTGACCACGACACCAGTGTTAGTATTGCCCTTAGGTTCAGGACCGTATACCGTGTACTGTGATGCTTCACGAGTTAGGCTTGGTGCAGTGTTGATGCAGGACGACAAGGTTATAGCCTATGCTTCTTGTCAGTTGAAGATTCATGAGAAGAACTATCCAGTTCATGATTTGGAGCTTGCAGCTATTGTTCACGCTTTGAAGATTTTGAGGCACTATCTGTACGGAGTGCCATGTGAGGTTTTCACAGACCATAAGAGCTTGCAGTATCTGTTCAGACAGAAGGAGTTGAACATGAGGCAGAAGAGATAGTTGGAGTTGCTGAAGGATTATGATATTGCATTCTTTATCATCCGGGGAAGGCCAATGTGGTGGCCGATACTTTGAGCCGGAAGTCAGTTAGTATGGGCAGTCTAGCTTATTTATCAGTCGGGGGCGACCTCTTGCGTTGGATTTTCAGGCTTTAGCCAACCGATTTGTGAGATTGGTGGTTTCTGAGACTGACAGTATGTTGGCCCACACCGTTTCCCGTTCTTCATTGTATGATCGTATTCGGGACATGCAGTATGATGATCGTTATCTATGTACCCTTAGAGATACGGTTCGACACGGAGGTGCCAAGCAGGTCACAGTGGATGATGAGGGAGTTCTGAGGATGCAGGGCCGTATTTGTGTGCCCGAAATTGATGGCATTCGTGAGTTGATACTTCAGGAGGCCCATAGCTCCTGGTATTCCATTCATCTTGGTGCCGCAAAGATGTACCGGGACTTGCGGCAGCATTATTGGTGGCGTAGAATGAAGAAGGATATTGTAGCTTATGTAGCTCGGTGCTTGAATTGTCAGCAGTTTAAGTACGAGCACCAGAGACCCGGTGGTTTGATGCAGCAGATTAAGCTTCCTGAGTGGAAGTGGGAGCGTATCACCATGAATTTTGTAGTAAGACTCCCACAGACTCAGAGGATGTTTTATGCGGTTTGGGTTGTTGTGGATAGGCTGGCCAAGTCAGCGCATTTCATTCCGGTATCAGTGTTGTATTCAGCAGAGAAGTTGGCAAAGATTTACATGAGAGAGATTGTTAGATTGCATGGTGTGCCCATATCCATTATATCAGACTGAGGTACTAATTTTACCTCCCATTTCTGGAGAGTATTTTAGTGAGAGTTGGGCACACAGATTGATTTGAGCACAACATTTCATCCTCAAACGGACGGACAATCCGAGCATACTATTCAGATTTTGGAGGATATGTTGCGGGGATGTGTCATTGATTTTGGTGGTTTATGGGACCAGTTCTTGCCTTTAGCTGAGTTTGCCTACAACAACAACTATTAGTCGAGCATTCAGATGGCTCCGTATGAGGCGTTGTATGGTAGACGGTGTCGGTCTCCAGTTGGATGGTTTGAGCCGGGAGAGGCTAGATTGTTGGGTTCTGAGTTAGTCTAGGAAGCCTTGGTGTGATGACCCAAAATGTCATCCTATGTAGATTTGATTATGATGATGTTCTGAGGCCCCGAAAGCCTTCGTTAATCTCACCTCGATGTGCGTGCGCAGCCCGGGCGTGTAGCCTAGAAGTCTTTTTGTGGAAACTTGATAAAGAGTTGAATTTATAATAATTAATTGATTAAAGTTGACTTTGGTCAATATTTTTGGTGAACGGACCCGGACCCGTGATCTGGCGGTCCAGGAAGGTCCGTAGGAAAATATGGGACTTGGGTGTATGCTCGGAATCGAATTCCGAGGTCCCAAGTCCGAGAAATGAATTTTTTAAAGAAAATTGTTTTCTGAAAATAATAAAGACTTTTGAAAATGAACTTTGACGTGAAATCTGTGTTACCGGGCCCGTATTGTAGTTTCGGAGCCCGGAACAGGTTCTATATGCGTTATTTGAGTTGTCGGTGAAATTTGGTAAGGAACGGGCTTGATTTGACATGTTTCGGATCAGAAATGGGAAATTGAGAGTTAATGAAGTTTTAAGTATTTTCATAGAATTTGAAATTTGGTTTGGAACGTGATTTTATGTTATCAAAGTCCGAATGTGATTCCGAAATCGGGAATAGTTCCGTATGGTTGTTTATAACTTGCCTGCAAAATTTGATGTCATTCCGAGTCGTATAGCTCGGTCCAGCGCATGTTATAGAAATCTAAAGCTTGCAAGTCTTAAGTTATGAATTCAGGGGTTTTGGAATGTAATTTTGAGTTTTAGCGTTGTTCTGAGTGTTTCGTGGGCTCGAGCAAGTCCATATAATGATTTGGGACTTGTTGGTATTTTTGGATGGGGGCTCGGGTGGGCCCAGGTGCCTCTCAGACCCCCGAGAGGGCTAAAAACCAGCTAAAACAACTGCCGGTACAGCTGTTGCTGGTGTGACCACAGGTGCGGTTGCCCAGCCGCAGGTGCGGGACCGCTCTTGCGGTCCCAGCCTCGCAGGTGCGCATCTTCCGCAGGTGCGGACCATTTTTCGCAGGAGCGGGACCGCAAGTGTGGCCCCCAACTTCGCAAGAGCGAACCCAACTCCCCCAGCCATTTTCCGCAGGTGCGGAAACCCCTGTAGGCAGACTATATTTAAAGTGCCAAACTCGGGATTTCTTCATTCCTTTCATACCAAAAACCCCATTAGAGACTTGTGAGCTTGGGAGGAGCACACCACGACCTAGCTACTGTTAAGGTAAGTTAATTCCTTCCTAATACTAGTTTCATGCATGCATAATTAATGGGATTACCTACTAAATTAGTGGAAAATCTAGAATTGGGTAGTGAATTTGGGGTTCTTGAGAAATTAGCGTATTGTCCGTTTAATGCTATGAATTCAAGTAGAAACTTCATATTAATGATCCTTAGGCTATGGGTGAGTGATTCCTCCGAGAATTTTTGGGATTCGAGCATGCGCGCCTGGGGTCGAATTTTAGTATTTTTGGAAGAATAAAAGAAAATGCATAATTAGGCTTCAAAATTGGTTTATTGAGTATTTATTGATGTTAATAAATCCATTATGTCTAGATATTATCGATTCGAAGTTGGATTCGAGAGGGAAGGCGGTGATTGAGGCTTGACTTGCATTTATTGGAGCCGAGGTAAGTGTTTGGCCTAACCTTTGCTTGAGGGAATAGGTATAGAGTCTTATTTGCTATGTGTAATTCATGTCCAACGTATAGGTGGGGTGACGAGTTCCTATATGTTGTGGTCCAGCATGCCCGTAGGTCAAACGTGATAAATCCTACTGTGTTCTTAATATTCTTTGTACTATGAGTAATTGATGATTTAGAAGTGATACCTTGATGTTGTTCCATGACATGGAGAGTTATTGTGTTATGTGTTTCAGTTAAGGCTTTTACTGTTGATATTGTATTTCTGATGCGAGGTTGGTTATAACTGAGTCCCTTGCCGGGGCGATAGAATTTTATGGAGTATTTCCGTACGCTTGAGACTTCTCATTGTTAATTTTCACATTATATTGCTGACGTTTATTATTTATCACACGATGGGACATGCCGTGCTGATTGTTTATTATTTGTCACACGAGGGGACATGCCGTGTTGACCGTTTATTATTTATCGCACGAGGGGACATGTCGTGCTGATTGTTTATTGTTTATCCCACGGAGGGACATGCCGTGTTGACCGTTTATTATTTATCGCACGAGGGGACATGCCGTGCTGATTGTTTATTATTTGTCACACGAAGGGATATGTCGTGTTGACCGTTTATTATTTATCGCACGAGGGGACATGCCATGCTGATTGATTATTATTTATCACACGAGGGGACATGCCGCGTTGATTGTTATTGTTATCGCACGAGGGGACATGCCGTGCCGATGTGTTACTGTTTGATGCACGAGGGGACATTCTGTGCCGAGTGATTTGTGAGGTGATGCATGAGGGGACATGCTGTGCCTTGTGTTATTCATTATCTTTTCTGAGGTGTTAAATTCCTGTTTTTACTGTTACATTTCAGTTGTTACCTTGTTCCACTATGCTAGTATTTGCTGCCCCTTTTTCCCCCAGCATGTTCTCCCCGTATCTGTTTTTACTTTCTTATTCCCGCCGATATCTTTCCTGTTATTGTATAGAATTGTGCAGGTACATATATTCTTGTCGGTCCTAGCCTCGTCACTACTTCGCCGAGGTTAGGCTCGGCACTTACTCAGTACATGGGGTCGGTTGTACTGATGCTACACCTGCATTTGTTTATGTTGTGCAGATTACGCAGCCGGACCTGGTGGTCACTGACGGTCGGAGCATTTCATCAGTTCATTCAGGGGACATCGAGGTAGACCCGTAGACGTTCGTGGGCCTTGGCGTCACCTTCTACCCTTCACTTTCAGCTCTGTCTTATTTATAGTTTCAAAGACAGTCATATGTACATATTTTCAGACCATTGTATTTAGTAATCTCGTAGACAGTTCGTGAGTGTGTGACACCAGTTCTGGGTTGTATTTATGGGTTTTACTTCGAAGCTAGCCATATTATCTTTTTGTAATTAGTTAACTTTCATATTGTTAATCATAGCTGCGCTTGTCATCTTGTTCATTTTAGTTGTTATGAGTTTCATTTAGTTCAAACGTTGGCTTGTCTAGCGGGTTCAACGTTAGACGCAGTCATGGCCCGAAGGTGGGATTTCGGGTCGTGACAAGTTTGGTATCAGAGCCCTAGGTTGCTTAGGTCTCACCGCTCACGGACAAACTTGGTAGAGTCTGAGGGATCGGTACGGGGACGTCTGTACTTATCCCCAGAGGCTGCAAAGTTAGGAATAACTTCATATCTTTCATTCTCTGTCGTGCAATTTAAAATCTAAATACTAATTGAGTCTCTATCCTACTCTCTCGCAGATGGAAAGGACGCGTGTTTCCTCGTCAACCGATCGGCAACCTGATCCTCCTATTGCAGCTCCTACGAGGAGTCGAGGCCGAGGCCGCGCTAGAGGCCGAGGCAGAGCTAGAGCAGCAACTCCAGTTGAGGACCCACAGGTAGACCTTGTCGGTGAGGTTCCTTCTCAGACAGTCCCAGTTGGACCAGCTCAGGTCGTAGAGGGGTTCATTGCTACCCCGCTGCTTCAGGACGCTCTAGTCCGCTTGGTGGGGCTTATGGAGAGCGTGGCTCAGGCCGGTTTTCTTCCTACTATAGCAGCTGGTTCTCAGGCTGGGGGAGGGACCCAAACTCCTGTTATTCACACCCCAGAGCAGTTTGCCGCTCAGTTTCAGGCTCCAGCACCCCAGACAGCTGGAGTAGCTCAACCAGGTATTATGGCACCGACCGCCAAGGGTGCAACTATGTCACCAGATGCTCTATTGAGACTAGATCGGTTCACCAAGTTATTCACTACTACATTTACTGGTGCACCATCAGAGGATCCCTAGGATTATTTAGACAGCTGTTATGAGGTTCTTCGGAACATAGGCGTTGTGGAGTCCAATGGAGTTGACTTTGCTACTTTTCGGTTGTCTGGCGCAGCCAAGACTTGGTGGAGAGACTATTGCTTGACCAGACCAGCTGGGTCTGCACCGTTGACTTGGGCTCAGTTCTCCGAGCTATACTTGGGGAAGTTTCTTCCCATTACTCAGCGAGAGGATCTTCGGAGGCAGTTTGAGCGCCTCCAGCAGTGATCCATGTCTGTTACTTAGTACGAGACCAGGTTCATCACTCTAGCCAGGCATGCACTTATGATACTTCCCACTGATCGGGAAAGGGTTCGGAGATTTATTGAGGGTTTGGCCCAGCCTATCAGACTTCAGATGGCCAGGGAGACGGGTACTGATATCTCCTTTCAGGATGCAACTGATGTGGCTAGACGCATTGAGATGGTATTATCCGAGGGTGGTGGTTAGGGGTCTGACAAGAGACCTTGTCATTTCGGCCGTTTCAGTGGTGCCTCATGTGGAGGCAGAGATTCATTTGGTAGAGGTCATCCCCCTAGGCCTTATCAGTCAGCACTCCAGGCATCCCGCAGCGCATCATCTGCTCCCATCAGTGCACCGCTGACTCAGAGTCTTCAGGGTAGTCATTCTGGTTGTCAGGGACAGTTCCAGGGTCAGTATTCTCAGTAGCCGAGGGCTTGCTACACTTGCGGTGGTATGGGGCATATTTATAGGTTCTGCCCCCGAGGTCTTGCTGGTTCTCAGTATCAAGGTTCCCGTACAATGGTTCCCGCATCAGGTGCACCCTCGCCCCCTCAGCCAGCTAAGGGTGGTCGTGGTGCCAGAGGAGGAGGTCAGACTCATAGAGGTGGAGGGCAAGTCACGAGAGGTAGGGGTCAGCCCGTAGCAGGTAGACCCAGAGATGTTCAGGTTGGAGGGGCTCCGCCCCGTTGCTATGCTATTCCGGCCAGGGCTGAGGCAGAGGCTTCTGACGCAGTTATCACAGTTATGGTATCTGTTTGCAGCCGAGATGCGTCGGTATTATTCGATTTGGGTTCTACTTTCTCTTATGCGACTTCCTATTTTTCCCCTTATTTGAGCATGTCCCGTGATTCCCTGAGTGCTCTTGTATATATGTCTACCCCGGTGGGTGATTCTATTGTGGTAGATCGAGTCTACCGTGCTTTCCTAGTAGTTATTGGTGGTATGGAGACTCAGGTTGATCTTTTGCTTCTGGATATGGTGGACTTTGACGTCATATTGAGGATGGATTGGCTATCCCCCTATCATGCTATTCTGGACTGTCATGCCAAGACAATGACCTTGGCCTTTCCAGGTGTGCCTCGTTTGGTGTGGAGAGGGACTCCTAGCCATTCTTCCGGCAGAGTTAATTCTTATATGAAGGCTTGGCGTATGGTCGAGAAGGGTTGTTTGGCCTATTTGGCCTATGTTCGTGATTCTAGCGCTGAGGTTCCTTCTATGGAGTCTGTGCCTGTGGTTCGTGAGTTCCTAGAGGTTTTCCCTGTTGACCTGCCGGGTATGCCACCCGACAGGAATATTGACTTTTGTATCGAGGTGGCTCAGGGCACTCAGCCCATTTCTATTCTGCCATATCGTATGGCCCCGCCAGAGTTGAAGGAATTGAAGGATCAGTTGCAGAACTTGTCTGATAAAGGCTTCATTAGGCCTAGTGTTTCTCCTTGGGGTGCCCCAGTGTTGTTCGTTAAGAAGAAAGATGGCTCAATGAGGATGTGTATCGATTACCGTCAGCTGAATAAGGTTACTATCAAGAACAAGTATCCTCTGCCGAGGATTGATGATCTATTTGACCAGCTTCAGGGTGCTACAGTGTTTTCCAAGATAGACTTGAGATCTGGTTACCATCAGCTGAGGATTAGAGCGTCCTATGTACCTAAGACGGCCTTTCGCACCCGTTATGGGCATTATGAGTTCTTGGTGATGTCATTCGGGTTGACAAATGCCCCTGCTGCTTTTATGGAGTTGATGAACCGGGTGTTCAGGCCTTATTTGGACTCGTTCGTTTTTTGTTTTCATTGATGATATATTGATATACTCTCGCAGCTGAGAGGAGCATGAGCTACACCTTAGAGTCGTCCTCCAGACTCTGAGGGATAGTCAGTTGTATGCCAAATTTTCTAAGTGTGAGTTCTGGTTGAGTTCGGTGGCATTTCTGGGCCATGTTGTGTCGGCAGAGGGTGTTCAGGCGGATTCCAAGAAGATTTTGGCAGTCAGAGATTGGCCTAGGCCCATGTCAGCTACAGAGATTCAGAGTTTCTTGGGTTTAGCAGGTTATTATCGCCGATTTGTGGAGGGCTTTTCGTCTATCGCAGCCCCTGTAACGACCCAGCCGGTCGTTTTGTGTGTTGGGACTCCGTTCCCATGAATGACTCTTTCCATAGCAACTACTTGTGCCTTATGACTTGTGTGGGCAAGTAGTTCGAAATTCGGAAGTGATTTGGCCAGTTCAGGAACACTTGGTTCCTGAAGGCTAGCCTATTTGGCTAATATTGGTTCCGAGCAGCATTTTGAGAAAACGACCTCGGAATCGAGTTCTGACAGCTCCAGCAGCTCCGGATGATGATTTCGGACTTGAGAGTGTGTTCGCCTCGGGTTTCTGATGACCCGGGAGTATTCCGGCACCTGAATTGGAATTCAGAATTTCATGTGATTTAGAATTCAGCCTGGAATTCGACCTCGTGATATCATGGTCCGAATGGAATTCCGGAACTGGCAATAGTTCCGTATAGTCATTTATGACTTGTCCGCAAAATTTGGGGTCATTCCGAGCAGTATAGACAAGATTGGCGTATTGATGAGCCATTTGATTTTTCTTGAAATCCTAAGTTTGAACTAAGGGGTTTTGGAGAGTGATTCTTGGTTTGAATGATGTTTCTAGTGTTCTGGGAGCTCGAGCAAGTCCGTCATGTGATTTGGGACTTGTTGGTATAATTTGTCGAGGGCTCGGGTGGGCCCAAGGGTCTCCCGGACCCCGAATGGGGTCAAAACCCAGCAATTGAACTGCTGGTGGGAATTTGCTGGTGTGACCGCACCTGCGGTCCATGAGCCGCAGGCGCGAGGCTCGCACCAGCGGCCACCCCTTCGCAGGTGTGGCTCCAGTCGCAGGGGCGACCCCTCTTCTTGCAGGCACGACTCCGTAGGCACGGACAAAAGCCCGCAGGCGCGACCTCCCCCAGGGCCCAGGCCAACCGCAGGTGCGAGTCTGCACCTGTGATCCAAAGTCCGCAGGTGCGAGAATCCCCCCAGTGCCCAGGCTTTTTTTCCGTAGGAGCGACCTTTTTCCCGCAGGTGCGAGTCCGTACTTGCGATCCAAAGGTCACAGGTGCGGAAACTGCTGGGCAGACCTATAAATAGCCCACTTCGTGAATTTTCATCCAAAAATCAATTTTTCCTCCATTTTTAACAACCCCAAGAACTCCAGAACGACTGTTTCAGCCCAATTACCTCAGGTAAGTAATCCTTAACCCTCCGCATGTCAATTTCTTCCGTTCTTTGAGAATTTCCTCTTCCTAATTCATTGAAATTCATAAGAAATTGTTGGGGGAAGAAAGACGGGTTTGATGAAAATGTGAATTCTGATTTTTAAGCCATTGAGGGATGATTAATTGAGTTAATCTTGATCCTTAGGCGACGTATAACGCGTTTCTTCAAGAATTATAATTTTCCGGACGCCGAGGCTCGGAGTTGAATTTCCAAAGTACATCAAGAATGCATTTTTTTAAGGAAATATTTGATAAATCCTCCTCGAATCTTCCTAAATTGATATAATTATGTGCTTTTGGCTAGTTGCGAGCCATCGAGGGTGATTCGGAGGATTCGTGCATTGTGTTGATTGGTCCGTTGGCCGGAGGAGCACTTTTCCAGGTGAGTCTCCTTTCCAAACTTTGTAAAGGGGAAATGTCCCCTAGGCTCTTGGTTGCCAATTATGCTCGTTGAGGGGGCTACATATGCACCACATGACGAGAGTCCGTACGTGGCATCTATACTACATATCGGGTAGCCGTAGGACCCACGAGCATGTTCTAATTGTTTGTTTGATATTATCTGATGTTTTGTAC